>CM066335.1:10111811-10346811 GCA_033807585.1 Hydrophis major | reverse complement strand
CAGGACAGAGTTAGACTTGGTCTAGCAGTTAGCTCTATTTGCTGCTTTAATTTCATATTAACTGATTCTTCTTTATCTATTAAACCACTATGTTGCCAACTTAATTTTATATTTCACTTAAATCTTTTTATCAAGTCTTTGCTTCGGAGAATTCTAGAACAGAGAACATGTTGTTAAACCCAATGGCTTTGCGCTACTTTCAGAGGTGAGCCAGACCTCACCCATCCCCAAATTTAAAAGTGACACCAAGATTGATATTAGTAAAATTATCAGAGTCGAGTAGCATCAAAACTGAATACAGGTAATCCTCGACTTACAATCACAATGGAGTCCAACATTTTTGTTACTAGGTGAAACAGTTGTTAAGCAAATTTTGCCCCTAGCTTTTTAGAACATAGTTATGGCTTAGGCTTAGTTGCTGTGTGAATTTAGCCAGCTGTGTTTCAGTCCTTTGTTAGGGTTGTTGGAAATATATTCTAGACAAAGGGAGAAAAATTATGAGTGCCTTGGAGGAATAAGGTCAAAGAAACTGAAAAATAGAAAGCATATAGATTTAGCTATCCTGCATTTTATGAGAGAACATGTAGATGTAAGAGAAAACAGAACAAAAAGTCAGGAGATCCCACCAGAAGAGAAGAAATTTCTTCTCACTTCAGATCCCTTCAATGATGGCCACTTTCCATCTTCAAAACACGTCTGTCTCCTTTTCCTAAAAACAGGCTGCTCAACAGAGCATTTGGGGCAAGATTTAATCAGGTTTCTTAACCTGATTACGGCAAACAATTCCTCTAGTAGCCCAGAGCCAAATGCTTGTTGGCAAGAGATTTAACTGAGGACTTTGTAAAACTGTCCAGCTGGATTTATTCTACCATGCTAAATGTAAACGTTTTTATTGGAAAGAGGGCAAACTTTTGCTGGCATTATTTCCTCTTACAAGGCACACGATCTGTAGAGTTTCAGCAGAAAGCATGTATCTTAGGAAAAGAAGGGGAAGAAAAAGAACCTTCCCTGGGTTGTTTGCTTTTGGTACAGCTGCAGGAAGCAATGAGAATTCAAAACGGTGTGTGGTGTTTCTGCACCGCATCTCAAAAAATAATATGGAAGTCATGCCATATTACTCTGAGTCATACCTAATGGATTCTCCTTCTTTCATCGGCACCTCCTTGCTTTGTGCTGTTTTCCTCTGAAACTAAACCTCCCCAAGCACTGTCAGAGATTATGAACCCATCTTGCCATTAATATCTTAGATCAGTGGTTCTCAACCTTCCACCCCTACCATGGACTCCCTTTAAATACTTTTGTGGCCACGGACCATAGCCATGGACCTCCAAGACTTAACTCAGGATTTAAATCATAACATGTCTTCAAGCAGTTTTGATACACCACACTATAAAAAAGATGTTGAGGCTCTAGAAAGAGTGCAGAGAAGAACAGCCAGGATGATGAGGGGACTGGAAGGCTCAAAGATATGACGAACGGTTACAGGAACTGGGCATGGCTAGTTTAGTGAAGAGAAGGACCAGGGGAGACAGGATAGCAATCTTACAATATTTGAGGGGCTGCCACAGAGAGGAGGAAGGGGTCAAGCTATTTTCTAAGACACCCAAAGGCCAGACAAGGAACAATGGATGGAAGCTGACCAAGGAGAGATTCAACCTGGAAATAAGGAGAAATTTCCTGACAGTGAAAACAATCAACCGATGGAAAAGAAGTTGCCTTTGAAAGTTATGAGAGCTTCATCCCTGGAAGCTTTCAAGAAGAGACTGGACTGCCAGGGGTTGGACAAGATCACCTACAAGGTCCTTGCAGTGGTGGAATTCAAATAATTTAACAACCAGTTCTCTGCCCTCATGATTTCTTCCAACAACCAGTTCAGAAAGTTAATAACTGGTTCCCCCGAAGTGGTGCGAACTGGCTGAATCCCACTGCTGGGTCCTTTCCAACGCTGTTAATCCGTATCTGTATCCGGGCCTCTTGTGATGACATCATGGGCCCACAGGGTCCTCAGACCACAAGTTAGAACTGATGTTTTAGATCTTATAAGCTCTTAATAAAAATAAACCCCCTCCCCCATTTCAGGATGGGCTCAATTTTTAGTGACTTCATCGAGAGGGTCACAAGTTCTGTAGGCTGCAATCCAGCAGTGGTTTGTCATGTTTGAGTTTCCACTCTAGCCAAGAGTGCTAGTAAGCAGGCTACAGAACAACAAGTGAGCCATTGTTTGCAGATAGTGGAGTCCTACATTTTGGTTACTAAGCAAGAGAGTTGTTAAGAGAGTTGTGCCCCATATTTCAACCTTTCTTGCCACAGTTGTCAAGTGAACCACTGCAGTTGTTAAGTGTGATGACCCAAAGGGTCGTGGCACAAAAGCAACAAAGTCACAAAAGTAGGTAAAGTCCCTTTAATTCCTCCAACTTGGCCCCCAATGTCCAGTTATCCTCGGCTGGAGAAAAAACTCTCCCAAGAACAGTTTTTAAAGGAAAGAAATTGCATCCAAACTCAAAGTACATCTAAATTATAAAAACCAACACAAACCACACTGCAGCAATTAATGAGACAGGGCAAGATAAGGAATTGTAGACTTCAAAAGATAAAGAAACACACACAGTTGGGAGGATGTCAGAACCCAGATAAGACTTGACAAACAAAGATAAATTCACGCTTTGCTTCCAGCAAGTGTGCACTCACTCACTTTATCCTGTTTCCCCAGCTGCAGCGAATGAAGGGAATCAGGGCCTTTTTCTCCCCCGTAACCCACATTGCTCCCTTCTCCATTCCTCCCTGTGTGCCCTAGGACACAGAGAGAGTGCGCCTAGGTCTTCCTCTGAATACCGAGCTGGACTGTGCCCTTCCCCAGTTTCTTCCACAGCCACTGGAGCCACATACCCCTCCCTGTCAGCTGTTTCACCTCTCCTCAGAATCAGATTCCAACCGGGGCATGGCACTAAGTTAGTAACACGGTTGTTAAGCGAATCAGGTTTCCCCATTGATGTGGCTTGTCAGAAAGTCGAAATACATTATCACATGACCCCGGGAACTGCAACCGTCATAAATATAACTCAGTTGCCAAGTGTCTGAATTGTGATCACGTGACCCCGGGGTTGCTGCAACGATCGTAAGTGTGAAAAACCACCATAAGTCACCTTTTCCAGTGCCATTGTCACTGCAAACAGCCCCTAAAGGAATAGTCATATGTTGAGGACTATCTTTTCTCTGATATGGTGGGAATCCTGGCTAGCATCTCCCCCTTGAGCTGAATCAGAAATGCTATTCGGAGCTCAGTTTCTGAGAATAGAAAAAGCAGATAGGAACCTCAGATCAATGTGATTTGAATGTTGGTGTTGTGGTCCACCAGAGGTGAACAGAGCTGGTGGCAACTCAGGACAGTGAGGACGTTGGGGAGGAGCATAGGCCAGTCCTGGACTCTGATGAGGGCTCTGCGTCGGAGGCAGAGGTAGGCCCAGGGCCGTCCAACAGTTATCAGCTGCCTTCCGAGTCGGAGATCAGTGGGGCAGAAGAACAGCTGGAACCTATTCCCAGTGTGCGCATGCACAGAGCTGCCCAAAGAAGGGAACAGCTAAGGAACAAAGGCCGACTCGGGAGTAAAGGCTCAAGTGGACGGCGAATGGCCCCTCTCATAGGGAATAAAGAGGAGCTAAAGGGGAGTGGTGTTTGCAGGAGACAATTAGTTTAATTCATTAGAGTGGAGAACTGTTCCTGATTTCTTGCCGAGTAATTGCTGCTGCAGTGTGGCATTTGGAAGATATTGGCCTGGCAATTCTCCAAGCCTGGTAAAGGTCTGTAGTTGTGAAATCTCACGAAAGACTGTTTGCCGAGACTTTGCTGGAGAGGAATTCCCTTTAACCTAAATGAAAGGGGTTTTTATTGGGACGAGGAGTCTGCTTCATGATCTTGTGAAGCCCAGGTCAGAACAGTTAGTCTAGCTATCGAAATGCTTCTGTGCTCACCGTCAGAGTTGCTGTTTTTTTTCCTAATGGAAGCTCGCAGTAGATCGGAGCCTTCCAAATCTTCTCGGAAACGCTGGGCCTTTGCTTCATGGAACCATTCGCCTGTCACAAACTTCTTTTTCTTCTCATCCTTCAGCGAACCTTGCAATCGCCTAAGCAGAAGGAAAGATCAAAGGACAGGAGAAGGAAAAGCATGGGAGCCCCGCTTGGCATTGGATGAACGTCTTCCTTTCATGGATCTCTGAAGTGTCTTTCATTGAAAACGTGCCAAAGAAACAAATCGTGAAAATTCCACCATATAAAAACCTGTCAACCCAACAGCATGGCTGGCTGGGGAATCCTGAGAATTGGACTCCATCCAGGGGTAGGATGCAACTATTATTTTACTACTGGTTCTGTGGGAGTGGCTAGGTGGGCATGGCCATATGACTGGGTGGGCATGGCTTCTTCTTCTTCCTTTTGCAGCACCCCACCGCTCTGCTTTTCTTTGCCTCCTGGGCCTCCAGGAAGCCTCCTGGGAGGGCGTTTTTCCTCCCAGGAGGTTTCACTGAGGCCCAGGAAGGCAAAAAAAAAAAAAAATGGAGCATGGGGGGAGGGGGAAGCTTGCAGCACCCCCTGTGCCACTTTTTGCCTCCTGGGCGAAGCAGTAAGACAGCGAGAGGGGGGTTCTGGCACAGCTGATCATCGGAACAGCTGATCGTTGAGAGGGGAAAAAAGAAAAGAAATACCTTGAGGAGTGACTGGGTGTGGGAGAATGCAGTCAGCCATGTGGGGCATGCATGCAATGTTGCACATGCATGAGAAGGACTGACCAGGCAGGGAGGGGCATGATTTGCTGGTTGTCCAAACTGTACAGAATTGTAACAACCGGTTCCACAGAACCGGTCTAAACTGGTAGAATCCCACCCCTGACTCCACCTATCTCAAAGTTGACAAAGTTGACAAAGACTAGCTTAGGGGGAAGGAGACATTTTCTGGTTTCTCAAAAGCAGAAATCCCCTCTTCTGTTACCACCTGGGAAACACAACCTTGTATCTCTATACGCATGAATAGTTTGATCACTGCCAGGAAGTTCCTCCTACCTGATCCGATCGCTGTCCTTTTTCTTGAGCTCTGCATCCCTCTGCAGCACCCTCATCAGCTTGCCATACTCTTCCTCGGTCAGAAAACTGAGGTCCAACATCTTCTCCTTGATGTCCCACAATCCAGTCCAAAGGCCAGCACTTCAAATGTACAACTAGAGCAGTGAGCTGGTCATCAACTCTGAAGCTGTCTGAAGGGACAAATGCCAAGAATTCAGGCCAGGCTGAATTCAGTTCAAGGACCATTGGGAGGGTCCGGTTGGTGCCGTAAAGCTTGAGTCTGCCCAGCCCCAACGGGTCACTCTTATAGCTGGTTGGTGGAACGATGAAAATGCTTCTCCACGAAAGCCTTCCTACTCTTCTTCGTCAAGGGGGAAGGGGGAAAGTGCAAGCCATTGGCATGAGTGGTCCAAATGGCTCACTCATTGGTGAGCTTTAAAGGATTGCAACAGCCCACTGGAGAACAAAGTCACTGGCTATTCCGGTATCAGTTGCCTTCAGTCAAAGAAGTCTGCTAGTCCAGTTTTCTCATACCTGCAGAAGATGGGAGGGAGAAGGAAGGAGGGAAGAAGAAAGGAGGGAGGGGGAAGGAAGGAAGAAGGAAGGAAAGAAGGAAGGAAAAATTAAAAGAAGGGGAGGAGGGAAGAAGAATAGAGAAATGGAAGGAAGGAAGGAAAAATTAAAAGAAGGGGAGGAGGGAAGAAGAATAGAGAAATAGAAGGAAGGAAGGAAAAATTAAAAGAAGGGAGGAGGGAAGAAGAATAGAGAAAAAGAAGGAAGGAAGAAAAAATTAAAAGAAGGGGAGGAGGGAAGAAGAATAGAGAAATAGAAGGAAGGAAGGAAAAATTAAAAGAAGGGAGGAGGGAAGAAGAATAGAGAAAAAGAAGGAAGGAAGAAAAAATTAAAAGAAGGGGAGGAGGGAAGAAGAATAGAGAAATGGAAGGAAGGAAGGAAAAATTAAAAGAAGGGGAGGAGGGAAGAAGAATAGAGAAATAGAAGGAAGGAAGGAAAAATTAAAAGAAGGGAGGAGGGAAGAAGAATAGAGAAAAAGAAGGAAGGAAGAAAAAATTAAAAGAAGGGAGGAGGGAACAAGAATAGAGAAAAAGAAGGAAGGAAGAAAAAATTAAAAGAAAGGGAGGAGGGAAGAAGAATAGAGAAAAGGAAGGAAGGAAGGAAGGAAGGAAGGGAGGGAGGGAGGGAGGGAGGGAGGAAAAATTAAAAGAAGGGGAGGAGGGAAGAAGAATAGAGAAATAGAAGGAAGGAAGGAAAAATTAAAAGAAGGGAGGAGGAAACAAGAATAGAGAAAAAGAAGGAAGGAAGAAAAAATTAAAAGAAAGGGAGGAGGGAAGAAGAATAGAGAAAAGGAAGGAAGGAAGGAAGGAAGGGAGGGAGGGAGGGAGGAAAAATTAAAAGAAGGGGAGGAGGGAAGAAGAATAGAGAAAAGGATGGAAGGAAGGAAGGAAGGAAGGGAGGGAGGGAGGAAAAATTAAAAGAAGGGGAGGAGGGAAGAAGAATAGAGAAAAGGAAGGAAGGAAGGAAGGAAGGAAGGGAGGGAGGGAGGAAAAATTAAAAGAAGGGGAGGAGGGAAGAAGAATAGAGAAAAGGAAGGAAGGAAGAAAAATAAAGGGAGAGAGAGGGAGAGAGGGAGGAAAATGAATGTACTTGAGATGATCTTCTATATAAAGACAATGGCCATCCTCTGTGTAAACTGGGAATATTTACCTGTGCCTGAACACGTGAATTCAAGCAAGCAATATTCTGTGTGCTGATTGTGTGCTCATAAATGAAAGATCTCTTCGTGGAAGAGCAGAGATATCACTCCCTGGGGAATTGAGACCTATCATTAAATTCCCCAGATGTGGGACTTCCTGCAAAGAAAGAGGCTTCTGCACACTAGGAAACAGGAGGCCAACCTACTGCCTCTGGTCTCCTTGTTTGACCTTTGTGAAAATCTCACTGAAGTTTTCTTCTCTGGGTTAAAGAAGAGAAGGAGGCTGTAGCTGTTCATTCCTCCATCCAACTGAAGGAAAATGGTTGAAGGGGGAAAAAAGTGGCGGGGGGGGGGCAGAAGATCTTTTTAGCACATGATTTATATTGTCTTGATATAATGAAGCTCTGATATAAAAATGAGAGAACATGTTATTGTGGTTAGAGTGCAGTACTGCAGGCTGCTTCTGCTGACTGTCGGCTGCCTGCAATTTGGCAGTTCAAATCTCACCAGGCTCAAGGTTGACTCAGCCTTCCGTCCTTCTGAGGTGGGTCAAAGGAGGACCCAGATTGTTGGGGGCAAGAGGCTGACTCTGTAAACCACTTAGAGAGGGCTGTAAAGCACTGTGAAGTGATATAGAAGTCCAAGTGCTAATGCTATTGCCCTTCCTTCCTTCCTTCCTTCCTTCCTTCCTTCCTTCCTTCCTTCCTTCCTTCCTTCCTTCCTTCCTTCCTTCCTTCCTTCCTTCCTTCCTTCCTTCCTTCCTTCCCAGGGGTTAGAATGCAGTATTGCAGGCTAACTCTGCCCACTGCCAGGAGTTCGGTTCTGACTAGCTCAAGGTTGGCTCAGCGCTCCATCTTTCCAAGGTGGGTAAAATGAGAACCCAAATTGTTGGGGGCAAGAGGCTGATTCTGTAAACTGCTTAGAGAGGGCTGTAAAACACTATGAAGCAGTATAGAAGTCTAAGTGCTCTTGCTATAAAAACAGGAAATGTCATTTTAATGTATGTCGATTAGTGTGCATTTAAAGTGACAATGAAGTTCTAGATTCTAACTTGTCCTTACGTCAGTGGTCTCCAAACTTGGCAACTTTAAGACTTTGTGGATTTCAGCTCCCAGAATTCTGGGAGTTGAAGTCCACAAATCTTAAAGTTGCCAAGTTTGGGGACCCCTGCCTTATGCTAACAATTATTGCAGCATTCCCATGGTCATGTGATCAAAATTTAGACGCTTGGCAAGCCTCATATATTACAATGTCCTGGAGTCAGATAAATGCCATCTGCAACCTTCTCAACTGCTTTTCAGCAAGCAAAGCCAATGGAGGGAAGCCAAATTCACTCAATGACCATCTGATTCACCTAACAACTGCAGTGATTTACTTAACTATGGCAAAGAGGTCATAAAATTGGTTGGGATTAATTTAACAACTGCTTTGCTTATCTACCAAATTTGATTGAGAATCATCTGTAACTGGGCTCTGTAGCTTAGATTTAGGATGATCCATGAAGGAATTTCATTTTTATCAAAGTTTTCTGAATATTGATCCTTCTTTTTAAAACCTACCAAGGCAGCTAGAAGTTGGTTGTTTTATTTAGACTCCAACCTTCTTCAGAGATCTAAATAGGTGCTTTGTAGAGTTCTTTTGATTTTATCCTGGGGTGATAGATTATATGGAGAGGCCATGACTGCAGAATTCACATTAATTCCAAGAAATTTTTACTAACTTGCAGTATTTACAGTCCAAATTAAATCCCACTGAGAAAGCCTCAAATGATAAATATTCAGGATTGTAGAATCAGCTTGTAAACAGGAGCAACTTCCTGATCACCAGATCCACTGAACGTAAGGCCCCTTAAATGATTTTATGTTAGGAAGTCAAGGTAAGTAAATCAGTGAAACCACCTTCTGAGAACTGAACGCCGCTCAGCCTTGGAATAAACCTGTAACTGATTCAGGTCTCTATAACTGGAACATTACGCTTCATATTATGTTTATCCTGTCTTGCAATCCTGTTAACACTGATCTGCAACAATGGATTATAAATATAAGTGTTACTGAGGAAGCCCACGTCTTAAAACCTTAATGCTTTCACATTCTATTGAATTCTACAGCATTCCTGGCTCTAATAAAGACTGGAATTTCCAGACTGGAATTTCCAGACTGGAATTTCCAGACTGGAATTTCCAGACTGGAATTTCCAGACTGGACTCTCCCTCTCTCCCTCTCCACCCCCTTCTCCATGTGTGCACACACAAAGGGAGATATAAAGATACAGATAAGGATATATATAATGGTCTATGTGTCTATACTTAGAAACATCAGAATCATACAAGCAATGGTATTCCATGGAAGCAAAAATTAGGCTTTGAAGGTATGGGACAGGAAGAGTATTGGCAGCTTTGTCCTAAAGGTACTTTTTCAATGGGCAATTGGACTTTGTTTTTCCTGGAAGATGTTTCACAAGAAGCTTCTTCAGTTTGGGACAACCATGACCTGGGTGACTGAGAATCTCCATAGACCTATTCGCAGCTTTGAACTTTGGGGTTGGAGAAGACTCCTGAGAAGATCCTGAACAGCCAAGCAAAGAAACCAGTGGGTCATCAAACAGATCAACCCAGAGATCTCACTCAAGAGTTCTCACTCAAGACACCAACGGCCAGGCTGAAATGATCCTACTTTGGACACAGTAGACCTCTGGAGAAGGACCCAATATAGGACATGGTGGAAGGAAAGAGATGAGGATGACCAACAACAAGATGGACAGATTCAATTACAATGATGGAAGAGCTGAAGGAGCAGTTTAGAAACAGATCATTATGGAGAGAATACACCTATGCGGTTGCTAGGAATTGACAATGTCTTGATGGTGCAAAATCCATCCATCCATCCATCCATCAAGGAAATAGATATAGATATGAAACCTAACTTGGTGTAGTGGTTAAAATCACCAGGCTAGAAACTGGGAAACCATGAAACTTGTGTCTGGGTGATGTTGGAACAGTTCCAGGAAGAAGGCAATGATAAATAAGTTCAAGAAATCTTGCTAAAACCTGCATAGATTAGTTCCAACAGTCATCAGGATTTGAATTCCTTCCCTCTCTCCATAGTCTGGACCTAATATTTGGGTACAGGGGATCCATCAAAAGTTTGGGCTTGTAAGAATATGCTTCTTAAGATAGATAGATACTGTAGATAGATAGATGGATGGAGGGATGGATGGAGGGATGGATGGATGGATCGATCAATCAATCAATCAATCAATCAATCAATCAATCAATCAATCACTCATCTATCAATCCATCCATCCATCTATCCTGTCATGCCCTTGGTAGAGTCGGACTCTGAGGGACAGGAGGAACAGTCGACAGGGAGTGGAGGTGTGACTCTAGAGGTTGTGGAGCAGGCTGGGGAAGGGCAGAGGCCGGCTGGACAGTCAGAGGAAGAACCAGGCCCATCTCCTCTTCATCCTAGGGCACGCAGGGAGGAACAGAGAAAGAAACAATTTGGCTTATGAGAGAGGAAGTGGCCATGATCCCCCTCATTATTTGCAGCTGGGGAGACTAGTGTATAAGAGAGATGGTTACAACACAGTATTGCCAGAAGCAAAGCATGTTTTATTTTGGGCTGAAGTTATCTTGGTTGGCGTCCTTCCAACAGACTGTACCTTGTTATCTCATTGAATTTAGTAATTACTTATCCTGGTCCGTTGTGGAAATTTCATCATTGTAATTTGTTTGGTTTTTTATTTCACCTCTATCTGCTCATTAAGTCTGGACTGTATTGCTTTCTTTGGAAGACTATTTTTGAGTAAGTTTTATCTCCAACTGAGAATTATTGAACAGTGGGGCCAAGTTGGAGGCATTAAAGGACATTTATTTACATTTTGGATTTTCTTACATTTGTGTTACACTCCGGGTCATCACACATCCATCCATCTATTCCGCACATTGCCTGGGTTAACCATGAAGCAGAAGAACAAAGCAACAGCTTTAAAAAACTATTTGTATATCTTGCACACCATGCACGTGTTACTCCTTTGTGCAATTTGTGGGCTGCTGTTTAAACTATGGGTGTAACAGGCATATACCAGTTTGGTGTGGCGGTTAATGCATCAGACCAGAAACTGGGAGATTGTGAGTTCTAGTCCCGTCTTGGGCACAAAGCCAGTTGGGTGACCTTGGACCAGTTCCTCTCTCTGTCCTAGGAAAAGGGGCAATGGCAAACCACTTCTGAAAAGCCTCGCCAAGTGATCTGTGCAGGGACTTGACCAGACAGCCTCCGAGAATCAGACACGATCAAAAGGAAGAAAAATAACTTCTTAGAAGGAAAATGTCCCATTAAGATCATCCCCCTTTGCCAGATTAGATGCAGGCTGCCCTGGGAACCTGTCATGATTTGTCAGGAACAAGAAAGCCAAAAATGTTTGGGCTTACATGTTTTTGGAAACATTTAAGTCCAGCTGTTAAAAGTCAAAATGGTTTTCATCCTTTTTCAGCACCCATCAGTGCCAAGCCCCTGCCTTTGTTGAACTTGACATGAAACTGGCCGCCAAGCACACCAGCTTTGTGCTTAAAGTTAATAAATAACCACAGGGCACAGAGAAGACATTTTAAATTTTGTGTGCCACATTTGTATACATTCTGATCTTTCCGGTTGTTGGAAGAATTTTCCTTCTGGGTTCAGTTCCAAGTGGGGAAAAAACACTGGAAACATGGAGGCTGTTTGGAAAGATGGTTTAATGATGGACAGGACCCCATGGCTTGGAGCTCCAAAGTGAAAAGGACGATCACATGCTTCAAGAGATTGGATGAAGGAAAAGAAGGCCCAAGATGCTGTGAGACCTTTAATTATATACCTTCTGTTGGGCCACACATTAGTATTTCCTGTTCCTCTGTAAGAAATGTATCCCATTGGCTCAGACTCCCAGGGTGTGGGAGCTGAACCATATGGCTTCACCTGAGTGCTGGCTGATGCAATCTTCCCAGGCCAGGTGGTGAGATGGGTAGAGGTCTCTATTATGTAGAATACTCTGGCCCAGGCCTTAATGGCCCGCCCATTAACAAATGTAGGGTGTGAGCTTCTGCTTCTGAGGTGAGTTTCTGCTTTTGAGTTTCTACTTCTCTTTTTAGGGGAAATATTCTGCCTTTTTAATATTTCCTAGGATATTTCATTTTTCTAGGAGAGGGGTGGGTGCTAACTTCTTACTTTGTTAAGATATTCTTTATTTTCACCTTCCAAGTTTTTGGGAGAATGGACAGTCTGATTTCCTGCAAATAGATGCAGTGCTAATGGGAAAAAAATACATTTCTCTGCCAAGGTTGAAGAATCTTTGGACTGAGACAATACCTGTAGTCCTTGACTTACAACAGTTCCTTTAGTGACCGTTAGAAGTTACAAAATCACTTGAAAGCCAACTTGGGACCATTTTTCACACTTATGGCCATTGCAAACATCCCCATGGCCATGAGATTCAGATGCTTGACAACTGATTCATATTTATGACTGTTGCATATCCTGGGGGGAGGGTCATATCACCACCTTTTGCAACCATCTGACCAAGCAAAGTCAAAGGCGAAGCCAGAGTCACTACTAACTTAACAAGTGCAGCTATTCACTTAACAGCGGTGACAAGAAAGGGCGTAAAATGGGGCAAAAAAATCTCACTTAACAACTGTTTTGTGAATATCTGGGACTGAATTGTGGTCGTATGTCGAGGACTACCTGCAGAAGCTACCATTGGAGAGCTGAGCAAATTGTGACCTTGGAACATCCTGTTGGAAGTTAAAACGACCCCTCTCCTAGAAAAATGTAATATCCCAGGAAATACTAAAAAAGGCAGAATATTTCCCCTAAAAAGAGTAGAAACTCAAGAGCAGAAACACCCGAGAAGCAGAAGCTCATCCCCACCTTTGTTAAGGTTTGGGTCAGAATATTTTACATAACAAAGATCTCCATAATAGGAATTGCCCCAAAGCCCTTTCAGTGCATCATCATCCAGCAAGGTTCAACCAAGCCTGAAACTCAGGACAGCCTACAGAGTTGTCCCTGCATGGCCCCATGGGAATCTGACAACCAATCAGAATACAAGCTCCAATTCAAATCCCAACAAAGTTTATAAAACCCAGGCAATCTCAGCATCTCAGCCCTTCTTGATCTTTTCTTTCACCTTGGAGCATGTGATCATCCTTCCTTCTTTGGAGCTCCAAGCCATGGGGTCTTGTCCACCATTAAACCATCTTTCCAAACAGTCTCCATGTTACCAGTGTCTTTTTCCCCACTTGGAATTGAACCCAGAAGGATAATTCCTCCAACAGTGGAATCTTGTTCCTCTTTCCCTTTTCCACCCCAAATCTCCAGCTCTTTCCAAGAATATTCTCAGGATCTCCAAAAGTGTTGGGATCTTGCCATTTTTCTCTCTCCTGAAGGATTGGACTGGTGTTTCTGAAGCTTGGCAACTTTATGGCAGAGGTCTCCAAACTTGGCCACTTTAAGACTTGTGGACTTCAACTCCCAGGAATTCTCCAGCCAGCAAGTGGCCAAGTTTGGGCACCTCTGTATGTACTTTTGTACATCCGTCACAAAAAGCTTCCTTTATTGGGAGGGGAGAAAGAAGGAAGAAAAAAAAAAAAACATTGGAAGCAATTTCATCTTTGCTTGACTTTGTAAGATTAGCTGAAAATCTTGCAGGAAAAGTTTTTAACATGTTTTTACAGGAAGATTTTTTTTTCCCTTTCTTTTCTTGAAGGGGGTTCTCCAATTGGCCAGGCCCTTAGCAGCATCTGCCTGCCAGATGCCTCAAAAGGATCTCTGATTCTGCAAGAATGTCAGGAGGAGCAATAGGGGGGTGCTAGGGTCCAGCAAAAATCTAAAATAAAATAGAATATCCTTAACAAAATAAATCAAGGTCTCCTCTTTGTTTCTTGTTTCACCTTCTCTGCATTGATCATGCAAATCAACAGCTGGCTGCATGTTTTATATCAGCATTTGGAGGAGGAGGAGGAGGAAGAGGAGGAGGAGGGATATTTAAAAGCTATTATTCTCTTGAAAGGAGCCGTAAAGAGTTCAAATAAAATATTTGCTTGCCAGGCAATGCAAGCAAGCATGAAAGAAAGAAACCATATTCCCAAATAGAGGCTCCTAGGAAACAAATGGAAAGAAATGAACTCAAACTGCCCAAGGAGCTGCTGATGCAGTTTTACAGAGGAATTATTGAGCCTGTCGCCTGCACCACTATAACTGTCTGGTTTTCCTACAGCAAGTTAAAAATTATAGATCTATATCTTTACTGAACTCAGACTGTAAATTTTTTGCTTCAATTTTGGCAGAAAGACTAAAAAGATACTTAAATAATTTTATTCATACTGATCAAAATGGATTTCTGCCAAAGAGACAAATCAAAGACAATGTGAGAATCATTTTGGATACTCTGGAATATTTTGAAGCACACCCTGAGAAGCAAATGGCCTTGATGTTTCTAGATACTCAAAAAGCCTTTGACAATGTTGGTTTACTGCAATTGATACAAATGGGCTTTGGTAAGAAATTTATCCAAGCCATTGAAACAATATACCATGAACAAACTGCAAAGGTGATGGTGAATGGAGAATTAACAGAATCCATAGATATAAGAAAAGGGACAAGGCAAGGCTGGCCATTGTCACATCTGCTGTTTGTGTTAATATTGGAAGTGTTGAACAGAAATATCAGAGAAGAAAAAGAAACAAAAGGAATGAAAATTAAAAAGGAGGAGTATAAATTGCAAGCTTTTGCAGATGGCCTGGTATTTATATTAGAAGACCCATTGAAAACAGCACACAAATTAATAGAAAAAAAAAGAAGAATATGGAAAAGTATCAGGTTTGAGAATAAACAAAGATAAAACAAAGATATTAACAAAGAATATGTTAGCAAGACGAAAGAAAGAGTTGGAAGAAATTTTAAAAATACAGGTCACAAACAAGGTTAAATATTTAGGGATTCATATTACACCAAGATGTAGTATGCTGAAGGAAGATAACTATGTTAAACTCAAACAGCAGATTGTGACAGATTTGATGAAATGGGAAAAATTGCAACGATCATTGATTGGGAGAATAGCCACAATTAAAATGAATATATTGCCTAGAGTTTTATATTTATTCCAGACAACTCCTACAGGGAAAGAGTTTTTTGAAGATTTAAATAGAATTGTGTTGAAATATATTTGGCCGGGTAAAAAAGCAAGAATAAAATTAAAACCGTTACAAGAGTCAAGAATAAGAGGAGGGCTTGCCTTGCCCAATTGGGAGCTATATTACCAGGTGACAAGTTTGATGTGGGTAAAGAATAGATAATACTAAGGAACAGTAGATTATTGATTTTAGAAGGCCATGACTTGCTGTTGGGATGGCATGCCTTTCTGTGGTATAAGGGAACTAAAACACAGGGGTATTTTAGAAGATACTATATTTGTGAGGCATTGTTTTTGAAGTGGGAGAAGATAAAAAGACAATATTTCTTAAAAATTCCAACATGGATATCAACTATTGAAACTTTTTCTTATCCAATAATATATAAAAAGGAACGAACTATTAGATATGGGGAGATATTGAATGAAAAGGGTGAATTTAAATATATGCAAGCATTGGAAGAACAAGGTGTAAAAATGAATTGGTTTTCATATTTGTAAATACAATCGAGGTTTGATAAAAACTGTAAGGCAGATGACAAGTTGACTGATTTAGACAAAATTTTGATGGGTACTGATGAAAAAGTAATTAAAAAACTTTATGGACCTATTAGAATTTAAATTGGAGGAGAAACAAGTCAAAGAAATTATGATTGCTTGGGGGAAAATTTTTGGATATGGGATTGATTTAGAAAAATGACAAAAACTGTGGTCTCAAAATTATAAAATGACAATGTCAACTGCTTATAAAGAAAATTTGTATAAGATGTTTTACAGGGGGCACTTACACCCAATGAGACTTGCGAGAATGTTTAAGAATAAATCGGATAAATGCTGGAAATGTCATCAGATACCTGGTTCATATGTGGTGGACATGTTTGGACATGAAGAAATATTGAACTAAAATCCACACATGGTTGGAAAAAATGATAAAACAACATATAGACTTTAAACCAGATATCTTTTTATTGGGAATCATACTGAACATATACAATAAAGAACTGAAATATTTGATTGTAAATGTTTTAACAGGGGCTAGAATTGTATTTGCAAAGAACTGGAAAAATGACAAAATACCTATGCAGGAGGAAGTTATCAAAAAAATTATGGACTGTGCTGAAATGAGTAAACTGACATTTGAAATTAGAGAACAAGAAGACAAGCAATTTATATGATATGGGATTTGTTTTACCAATAGTTGGATAAAAAGGCATGGTAATGTAATAGATTAGATAATTTTGTGATAGAAATTTAATAGACTGATGTAAAACATTATATATATATATATATATAAAACACTGGTTGAAAGTATAACACAAATTTTAAGATAAAACTTGGAACGTCTCATATAAAATGATGGAATAAATAGTTTAGTCATGGATGATTAGCAACTGATAAATATATAAGCATAGTTCGATAATGTGAAGACTAATATAAATAATGACTACAAAAGGATAGCACAAAAGATATGTAACCAACTGACACACTGTATGTATATAAAATGGAAGATGGTTTTATGTTTTGTATGTGTATGTTTGTTTTTTAAAATAATTTTTTTCCTTATATAACTGTCTGGTTTGGTTCTGCAACTCAACAGGACAGACACAGACTTCAGAGGATAATTAGGACTGCAGAAAAAACAATTACTACCAACCTGCCTTCCATGGAAGACCTGTCTATTGCACTAGTCAAAAAGAAGGCTGTGAAAATATTTACAGACCTCTCACATCCTGGACATAAACCATTTCAACTCCTTCCCTCAAAATGACGCTATAGAGCCCTGCACACCAGAACAAATAGACACAAGGAGAGTCCCAAACGCCATCACTCTGCTAAACAAATAATTCCCTCAACACTGTTCAACTATTTCCAAAGTCTGCACTACTAGTATTATTAACTTTCTGATCACTCCTTATCACCCATCCCCTCCCACTTGTGACTGTATGACTGTAACTTTGTCGCTTGTATCCTTACAATTTATATAGACTGCTTCCTAGTATGATTTGCTTATTGTACCCTGTGATTATTATTGTGTTGTACCTGATGATTCTTGACTCTTGATGAATGTATTTTTTCTTTTATGTATACTGAGAGTATTTACATCAAGACAAATTCCTTGTGTGTCCCATCACACTTGACCAATAAAGAATTCTATTGTAATCTAATTGCAGATTTAAAAAAAAAACATACACCATCAGAATGTGACCAAGTGAGGACACCTCTGGAAGGTAGGACTGCTGAGCTGGCACAAATTAACAAAGAAGCCTGTGTGGTTATTGCCACAGACAGCTTTTCCACCCTACATGCAATTTTTCAACCACTTCCTGCACCCCCCCAAGGCCAAGACTTGGCCAATATCCAGAAACAACCTCATTCTTCTGAATGCTTTGATTGTCTGACTTCACAAGTCTCCACTGAAAAGCTTGCAAGAAACCTCCCTTTTCTGTGGCCTCCAAATCATTATGATTTATTAGATAATAAAATAATCATAGATTATTATTATTATTATTATCATCATTCTGCATTCCAGGTTTCCAGAGTCGTATCTCCAATCAATTTGCAACAGGAATCTTGCGGTCCGGTTTGACTCTCTGCTGGGTTTGGATGTGGTTGTGGAATAAACCACCATTGTTTGGAGTCATACAAGAGGCTGAGCCAAAGACATAGAAGGCATGTCAGGACATGAATAAGTGCACAATCGTGCCTATTGTCCCTGTCCTATTGTCCCCAATTATTAGTTCCTATTTCTTGTATTTAAACTTATGTTTATTCTTGTTTCTATTATATTGTAAGCTTTTGACAAATAAATAAATAAATAAATTAACTGATATGTAAATATAGTTGTTGGTGCACTGACATCCACAGAGGAAAACAGAAAAGGCAATGGAACCGGTGTCACAGTACAGTCCTGAATTAATGGCACAGAAAATTGGTGAAGAAAGTGAAAAATAAGCACATCCTTGATTTGAGCATGATTTTAGATGCCCCTGTAGTCTTCTATCTTTATTCCTCCCCCTCTTCTTCCTCCTCCTCCTCTATCTATTTTGCAACCCTAGGGCAGTGATGGGATTCAAAACATTTTATTACCAGTTCTGTGGGCGTGGCTTGGTGGGCGTGGCTTGGTGGGTGTGGCAGAGGAAGGATACTGCAAAATCCCCATTCCCTCCCCACCTCTGTTAGCCTGCTTTCCAGTTCCATTCTCCTGTGCAGGGCAACCAAAGAAGATGTCAGCCAATCAGCTGGAACTCGGGAGGCAGAGAAGAGATGGGGTTGGCTGGTTCCCCAAACTGCTCAAGATTTCTGCTCGTGGTTCTCCAGAACTGGTCAGAACTTGCTGAATGCCACCGCTGCTGTAGCGTCCCTTTGTTGTCTTTTATCAAAGCATCAACCAAATCTCTGACTTGGCTTAGCTCCCTTTATGTGCAGGAAAGATTAGCTGGTTGCTGCCACTCAAGATACAAGGAATGACACCACCATTCCTTCTCCAAGCACCGCAGATCTAATTTATTTAGGAAAAGGAACTGCTTGCTTAACTTTCTGTAATAAATGTTGGATTCTATGACAAGGCTGCAACTCAGAACAGCAGTTTAAATATTTGGATACTGTTTGAGTTCTATAGCTGGAGTCTGTTTGTCTAGCACAGGAACACAGGATGTAGCCTCCTTGTGTAATTTCTCTTCTGTTTGATCACAAACAAAGCAGTTTGGATTAATGGAAAACCACACAGACCTGCAGCCTGTTCGACCTGGCAGATACGTGACAAAAGATGTAAAATAGCTTGCTCTCAGATGGGTATTTAAAGCCCACATTGGCTAGAAAAGATAAATGGTCCCTTTCAGTGACCTGACAGTGGTAGGGATCAACAACTGAAGTGGAGAAAGAATCCGGGTCAAAACTTGTGAATTTCAGAACAAAGGCAGAGAAATAGATTGAGGCAGCAGCTTACCGGATCTTCAAGCTTGGGTTCAAACGCCCACTCAGCTGGTGGACTTCATGTTTCTCAAACTTGATAACTTGAAGACTTTGGCGTTCAACTCCCAGAATTCCCTGGCCTCTGTAGAATTTGATAAGTGGTTAAAGCTCCAGGTCAGAAACCAGGAAACTGTGTACTCTGGTCCCACCTTAAGTCATGAAAGCAAGCAGGGTGACCTTTGGCCATCATTATCACCCCAATCCACCTCATAGGGCTGTTGTAGGGAAAAATAGAAGGAATGTTGGTTGGATATATTCATTGTCTTGAATTATTTGTAAAAAGTAATAAAAAAGCTTTATTAATAAAAAATAAAAATGAATAAACAAATAAATAAAGTCACCAAATATGGGAAACACTGGATTAAATGAATCTTTGGTGCTTAGCAGAAACATTGGCAAATTGCAGAATTTCTAAACCTATTTTTGTCAGCCCTAAAGCCTAACCAGGATTGAAAAGGCAATGGTGGTACAGTGGTTAGAATACATTACTGCAGGCTAGTTCTGCCCAATGCTGGCAGTTCGGTTCTCACCAGGCTCAAAGTTGGCTCAGCCTTCCATCTTTCCAAGGTAGGTGAAATGAGGACCCAGAATGCTAGGCTGACTCTGTAAACCACTTAGAGAGGGCTGTAAAGCACTGTGAAGTGGTATATAAGTCTATTGATACTGTTATGCTATCACGCTGCCAAATTTTGGAAGCAAGTCACCCGTTTTTGGCTGTAAAAAAATTTCATCGTGGAAGAAAAGTTTAATTATGCAGAACTAAGTCCACAGGTTATAAAGTTGCCATAGTTGCCCACTCAATCAGGGGTCGCCAACCTTTTGGACCCCAAACTCATAATTTTAAATCTCGCTGACCACTAATGTGAATTTTGACTGATGGTGGCTTGCTAACATTTTCCCAGGGTCTCTGCAGAAAGCAGCAGAGACCCTGGAAAAATCCCCAAAAAAGTCTGCAGGAAAATTCCCCACCCTGTTTTCCTATCAATCTATCATTCTTTATTTGGGATCACAGATACCGTCTCCAGCTCTATTCTCAGGGGGGAGGGAGGGAGGGAGGGAGGGAGGGAAGGAGGGAGGGAGGGAGAGAGAGACTTTTGGCTTCATGCAAGGAAAGCATCAGAAGCAGCAGCAGAAGTCTTTCTTTCTCTCCCCCAAACTCCACCAAAAACGAGTCTTTGTGAGACTTGTCGCGCCGGCGCAGCCTTTTGCAGCAGGAGGCCTTGCAGGGTCCCAAAGACTCATTTCTGGTGGAGTTTGGGAGAGGGGAAAGAAAGACTTTTACTGCTTTCCTTGTGTGCAGCTAAAAGCAAAAGAAGAAAGAAGCAGCCTCTTGGCCAGGCGAGGCACGTGGGGCCAGTGGAGCAAGTTCTCTCCCTCCGCCCTTTCCCTCCTCCCCTCACTACCTCGTGTTGTTCGCAATGCAAGTGACACAAGCTTTGTGTTCCCCCGGTCCATGTGGGTCGTGCAATTTTGTGTTCCCGTACAGCCTGGATTAATTGCTTTGGGGGGGGGGGAGACATTTCTCTGCGGACCACCACAATTTTCTCACAAACCACCTGTGGTCCCCAGCCCACTGGTTGCCAACCACTGATCTAAATTACCTCTCCGACCAGGATCTGAAGAAGCTGAAGGCTGAATTTTTGCACTCGATATATTCTATTTCCCCCCTGAGACACAACCTCTCTGCCAAACAGGCTGAAGGAAGATCAACTTCTCCCTGATCTCTGGCTCTTATCTCTAGGGTCCAACTGATCATGCCTCCCAATTTTCCCAAGCAGATTTCCACTTCAGTTACTCAAAGGTAACCCACTTTCAAGGATGCTTATCTGGCACCTTTGAATGGGGGGGAATCAATCTGTTAACTGATTTTGGTTAATTCCCTGAACTCAGCCTGTGTTTTGATAAAGACTGGTTGCTTTAACTTGGCATCACTTCCAAATCTTCTAAGCCATCTCAGTGTGAAAGACCAACACTTACACTGAAGATAATGTGGCAGCGTGAGGCAAAAAGCTTAGTATTCTTAGCCAAAGCTGACCTGATCAGAAATTTACTCTAGATAATCAGCCATTAATTCTGTGGAGCTGTAATCTTGGGGGCTGCAGATAACAAGGCTGCTTTAAGAAGCAATCAAAGCTAAGAGCCTTACAAAGGCTACATTGTGCTTGCTGGGTCTATAACTGAAGGGGAGGGGGAAATGCTCAATGCACCTGGAGAAATACCTCCAGGCAAGAAAGAACTTCGTGACCTCATGCTATAATGCAAAAAGAACTCCTTATTTTATTCATCTTTATTGATTTATCCAATTTCTACACCTTCCAGCTCACCAAAGTGACTCTGGGTGGTTTGCGAACATTAAAGTTGACTTCAACCCGTAGTTCAACTTATTCCAGAAAAAAAAAAAAAAATTCTGCCAGACAGCCCAGGACAACACAGTTCTAGAGTTTACTCCAGTTTGGATTGCAATTTGTGGGTCTTCACTTTCAGAAGTCCTGCTGCTTCAGGACACTGGAGAAAGTTGCAGTTTTCGCACTAGCTGGTGATGGAAGAGGAAGAAAAGAAGAAGGATCCAGAAAAAGGAAATGAGCGAATGATACGTTATGATATATGATATACGATATACATCAGATAGAAGTCCTCCAATACTTGAGCTGTTTTCACCGAGAAAAGGGGATCAATGTGTTCTCCAAAGCACCAGAGGGCAGGATACGAAGTAATGCAGGAATCCCCAACCTCTTTGGAAATAGGGACTGATTTTGTGGAAGACTATTTTTCAAAGGACTGAAGGGAGGGACAGTTTCGGTTTTACTCACTCACTCACTCATCTACCACTCAACTCCAGCTGTGTGTCCCAGTTCCTAACAGGCCATGGACTGTTACTGGTCCACAGCTGGGAGTTGGCGATTCCTGAAATAATGGATGGAAGTTCCAACCTTTCTGGATATGGAAAGATATATTTCCTATCAGTGAGAACAATTAAATCAGTAGAATGGCTTGCCTCCAGAAATTGCGGGTGCTCCATCACTTAAGGTTTTCATGAAGAGACTTTTGTCCAGGATGGTCTCCTGTTTGAGCAGGGGGTTGGACTAGAAGACCTCTAAGGTCCCTTCCAACTCTAGCATTCTATGTTCTAAATATAAAAGGCTAGAAAGAGAATGTTAAACCCCAACAATTTTTTCTTTGGTTTCCTCATGCCTCCCCAAATAACATGCCATGCAACTCCTCACAGATTGCTCCTGCAGAGGATGTAGATGGAGCGGGGAGTTGCCCAGTTTTGCATTATACCAATAGCACTTAGACTTGTATACTGCTTCATAGTGCTTTACAGCCCTCTCTAAGTGGTTTACAGAGTCAGGATATCGCCCCCCAAACAATGTGGGTCTTCATTTTATTGAAGGATGGAAGATTGAGTCAACCTTAAGCTGGTCATGATTGAACTCCTGGCTGTGGACAGTGTTAGCCTGCAATACTGCATTCTAACCACCACACCATCACGGCTCCTAATACAATATCCAATTAGTTGCAGCACAGCATTTAGACTTATATGCTGCTTCATAGTGCTTTGCAGCCCTCTCTAAGTGGTTTACAGAGTCAGGATATCGCCCCCAACAATCTGAGTCCTCATTTTACCCACCTGGGAAGGATAGAAGGCTGAGTCGACCTTGAGGGGGTCAGGATCGAACTGCTGGCAGTGGGCAGTGTTAGCCTGCACTACTGCATTCTAACCACTGTGCCACACCACAAGTCTTCTTTTAAGACACGAACTGGATTGAAGAAAGACAGGGAGCGTGATGAACCTCTCCAACCTCTCCAAAAACAAGGAAGGATTCCCAAATGCCCACTCTTGCTGTGAAAAACGCAAAAGCTCTCAGCTGAGGGGCTATGAGGCAGCCTGACTCAGAAGCAAAGAAACTTCCTGAGCTGTGGGGGTCCTTGGAGCTTTCTGAGCTTGGCTGTTTTCTTGCAGACATTTCATCACTCTACTAGCTTACCCAATCAGTGCTACTAGAAAGATCATAACCTTTCTACAACTTTGCTTTTTGATGAAGTTGACCCTTTAGCCAGCATCATGAAACCAAAATATTTAGCAGTGCAGTGCAGCAAAGGGGGATGTCTCCTCTCTTTCTGCCAAATCATGAGTAAACAAGTAATGTCATGCCCCTGTTGGAATCTGATTCAGAGGGAGAGGCCGAGCAGCTGACAGGGAGTGAGAGTATGGCTCCATCGGCTGTGAAAGAAACTGGGGAAGGGCACAGTCCAGCTGGGCAGAGCAGGGAAGAGGTAGATGAAGGGAGATGGAAGACCCAGGCCCACCCCCTCTTCATTCTAGGGTACGCAAGTAGGAATGGAGACGGGAGCAACGTGAGTTGCATGGCTTATGAGGGAGGAGAGGGCCCTGATTCCCTTCATTAGTTGCAGCTGGGAACACAGTATTTAAAAAGGGAAGTTGCGCACAGCAAGTTGTTGGGAGCAAATTGTGAATTTATCTGGTATTGTCATGGCTTATCTGTGTTCCTGGCATCTTCCCAACTGTGTGTGTTTTGCTGTGCTTTCAAGTCTGCAGTTCCTTTTCCTGCTTTGTCAAATTAATTACTGCAGCATGGTTTGTTTGGACTTTTAGTTACAGTTTGTATGTACCTTGTTTCTGACAAATTTTCTATAGTTAAAGGCTGTTCTTGGGAGAATTTTTCTCCAGCCTGGACATTGGAGGCAAAGTTGGAGATAATAAAGGGACTCTCCTTGTTTATTTGACTTTGTGCCATGCCCCAAGTCATCACAAGTAGTCTACTCAAAACCATGGTCTACACAGCAATGTTTCTTCAACTTGGCAACTTTAAGCTGGCTGGGAAATTCTGGGAGTTGAAATTCCACATGTCTTAAAGTTGCAGAAACACTGACCTATAGGGTTTGCTTTCTGGAAAATTAAAGAGATGATTAAAAGTACATATTGAAAACTTTCTTGGGATTGGCAGCAGGACAGAAAACAAAGTACTTCCCTCCCCTGATTTGATATATTCCGGTTCCTTTGCAAGCTCAGATCCATTTCTAGCAATTGTTTTTATAATATACAATGTTGACATGCTGTTCATGGCAAAAGTCAACTTCAAAGCTTGCATTTCAGCCAGCCAAGTATCCTCTGTGACAGCTCAATGTGTGTTTTATGTCTACAAGTAGCAGAAACCAAGGTATTACTGGGTCCAGGGAGCTCCCTTCCAAGCAGAAAAATTATGGGCTGGATTCAGCTACAGCCCACCAATTTAATTATGAGATTTAGTTAAAAAAAGGGAATGCTTTCTGTTTTTATGTATGCATTTTCTTGGAAAATCAGGCTGCTTTGTTAGGATTCATAGACAAGTAGCTTTGAGTTCCTTGTGGAAAAGGAAAGAGAATTATAATGCAAGTATTGGGAAAGTATTTTTTTAAATTTTTTTTATGAACCTTTGAGTTTAGTTTACTTTATTGTCATTGCAACTCCTACAACGAAATCAAACACCATCTTCAGTGCACATCATGGCCATGAAAATAAACACAAACACACATCCTCCACACATTGAACCGAAAACCCCGACACCACATCAACACTGCACTATACAGAAGAATTCAAAAGAGCTACTGACCTGGGATAGAAGCTGTTCTTCAGCCTATTTGTCCTTGTTTTTATTATTCTGTACCATCTGCCAGATGGTAATAGTTCAAAAAAGGGTTCCCAGGATGAGGTGGATCTTTGAGAATATTTTGAACTTTCTTAAGGCAGCAGGAGCTATAAAGCTCTTCCAAAGAGGGGAGAGGTCAACCAATGATCCTCTGGGCAATGACATTAACTCTCTGGAGTGCTTTCCTATCTGCCACGGTACAATTGGTAAACCATACAGAGGTGCAGTAAATTAGGATACTCTCTCTGATGCAGTGGTTTTCTTAAGTTTTCTCTCCTTCAATTAATTCAAATTAAACAGGTAGTCCTCAACTTAGAGCAGTTTATTTAGTGACTGTTCAAAGTTACAACGGCACTGAAAAAAGAGACTTCGACCCTTTTTCACACTTAGGACCATTGTGGCATCTTCCATGGTCATGTGATTTATTGTCGAATGCTTCGCCACTGGCTCATATTTATGACGATTGCAGAGGGTTATGGGATCACTTTCTGACAAGCAACTTCAGTGGGGAAGCCAGGTTCACTAAACAATGGTGTTACTCACTTAACAAATGCAATGGTTCAGTTAACAAATGCGGTATGAAAAGTCACGAAATGCCACTTCACAAAGGTCTCCCTTAGCAGCATAAATTTTGGGCTCAGTTGTGGCTGTAAGCCCGGGTCTACCTGTATCCTTCTTTTAGTTCAGGTGGTTAAGGTGGCATTATAATACTTCTGTTCTTTGTCTTACTCTGCAAGAGGAGGTTGGCTGAGAGGGAGCATCTGGCTTCAAGGCCACGAGGAAGCTTCTATAAAACTGGCTCTTCTTGGTCATAATCCCATACCTTAAACACCTTGTGCTACCTGAGCTTTTTATTGACCCCTGGCTTATTTTTCAGACACAGAGGTGTGTCAAGCTCGATTTCATTGAGGGCTGCATCAGGGTTGTGTTTTATCTCGGGGGGGGGGGGAAGGGCTGGAGTGGGCGTGGCCAGGGGCGTGGCCAGTTCAATATCATTTGTGTTGGGGTGCCTGTGGTGGCAAAACACTCTGCCAGCAAAAACAGGCTCCCAAGCCCCTTTTCCGGCTGTGATGGCCTCCTGCAACTGTCTCTGCCAGCGAAAACGGAGCTTGGGACGGCCACGCACAGCCTTCCCGGGCTTCGTTTTTGCTGGCAGCGGCACCACAGGCCAGTCCCTCACTGTTTTCAGGGTGAGCCCCGGGCCTTGAGTTTGACCCCCCTGCTCTTGGACTTGTGGGCCAATCCATCTGGACGTCTGTAAAGCCAACAATCAGGAATGCAGTTGATTTTTGCAAGGCAGCCTCTCATTTAAATAGCCAGTGAAAGCCAGTTTGGTCAAGTGGTTTAAGGCACCTGGCTAGAAAATGGGAGACTGTGGGTTCAAGTCCTGCCTTAGCCATGGAAAGCCAACTGGGTAGCTTTGTGCCAATCACCAGGAGACAATGAGTTCTAATCTGAGGAGTCAGGCATGAAAGTCAGCTGGGTGACTTTGGGCTAGTCATTCCTTCTGGGCCCAACCCTCCTTGTGGAAAACAGAAGGAGGAAGGTGTGTGGGATATGTTGCCATCTTGAGTTATTAATAAAAATAATAAAGGTGTGACATAAATAAATAAATAGTGTAAAGCAGGGATCTCATTAAGGAAGAAGACAAAGGTGGATTTCTTTGGTTTATATATATATATATATATATATATATATATATATATATATATATATGTTTTCTTAAGTTTTCACGGGTACTTACATGTCTGGCATTCAGCTTTGTTCGGGTATTTTCCCATGTCATAATAGGGGTGCTTTTAAAGTTGTAGCAACGTTTCAGCAGAATCTCATCTGCCATCATCAGGCTTCTGTATGGTGTTTGTCTGAGTCAAACTTTTACAGTGGTTTCAGATTTAAATTTGGGGCAGCCTATTGCTGTGTCAGAATGGTTTTTTTCTTCCTCCTGATTGGTTGAGAGTCTTGGTCTATGTTTATTGGTCTTGGAGTTTGCTGTGTTCTGCTACTAATATCTTCTGTCTTTTTTTGGGGGGGGCTCTTTTTGTATCTTGATTGGCTGGCAACATTGTGTTACTTTATTGGAGGCCTTTAGTGCAGCTTGGCTTCGGGTAAATGGACGGCTATCATTAGGTAGGAAGCTGGGTTTCATCTGGGTGCCTGGTTGAGGTGTGTTTGAGATGGAGGTATTGGGGGGATCTGTTTGTGCCCAGGTGTTTGCCTGGCTTGTGGTGTGGAGATTTTTTTGTTTGTGAGTGCAGGCTTCCAAATGATTGACAGCCTGGTGGAATCATCTCTTCTGTTCATGCTTTCTGGTCTTTTTTCAATCTCTATGGCTTCTCTGATGATTCTGTGGCTGGGATTTTCTATGGTGGCTAGGGTTTTGGTGCCATTGAAGTTGATGTTATGACCTGTGGCTTCCATGTGTTGGACGAGTGAGGAAGTGTGTTCCAGCATTTTGACTGCATTTTTGTGTTCATCCAGGCGGGTGCTTATTCTTCTATTGGTCTGTCCAATGTTTGTGGCCGGGCATGATGCACAGGGGACTTCGTATATGCCTTGGTTTTCCAGGTCAATTTTGTCTTTGGGGTTCCTGAGGATGGCTGCTATTTTTCTGTCTGTTTTGAAGGCAGTCTTGATGTGGTGTCTGTATAGAATTTTACTAATTTTGTCTGTAGTGCCTCTTATGTAGGGCAGGACAGCTGTTCCATAGGTCTGTTCCTCTTCTGGGTCTCTATTATGTCTCAGTGTGTTTTTGTGGATCAAGTTGGTGATTTTGCTTTTGTGGAAGCCGTTGGCTGTCAATATTTTAGTCAGGGTGCATAGTTCAGTCTTAATGTGTGTCTTGTCTGCCAGGCGTTTGGTTCTAGTAATTAGTGTTTTGGCCACGGAGTTTATCCCATCACCACCCAGCACAGATAAACTCCGTGGCCAAAACACTAATTACTAGAACCAAACGCCTGGCAGACAAGACACACATTAAGACTGAACTATGCACCCTGACTAAAATATTGACAGCCAACGGCTTCCACAAAAGCAAAATCACCAACTTGATCCACAAAAACACACTGAGACATAATAGAGACCCAGAAGAGGAACAGACCTATGGAACAGCTGTCCTGCCCTACATAAGAGGCACTACAGACAAAATTAGTAAAATTCTATACAGACACCACATCAAGACTGTCTTCAAAACAGACAGAAAAATAGCAGCCATCCTCAGGAACCCCAAAGACAAAATTGACTTGGAAAACCAAGGCATATATGAAGTCCCCTGTGCATCATGCCCGGCCACATACATTGGACAGACCAATAGAAGAATAAGCACCCGCCTGGATGAACACAAAAATGCAGTCAAAAAGCTGGAACACACTTCCTCACTCGTCCAACACATGGAAGCCACAGGTCATAACATCAACTTCAATGGCACCAAAACCCTAGCCACCATAGAAAATCCCAGCCACAGAATCATCAGAGAAGCCATAGAGATTGAAAAAAGACCAGAAAGCATGAACAGAAGAGATGATTCCACCAGGCTGTAAATCATTTGGAAGCCTGAACTCACAAACAAAAAAATCTCCACACCACAAGCCAGGCAAACACCTGGGCACAAACAGATCCCCCCTGATACCTCCATCTCAAACACACCTCAACCAGGCACCCAGATGAAACCCAGCTTCCTAACTAATGATAGCCGTCCATTTACCCGAAGCCAAGCTGCACTAAGGCCTCCAATAAAGTAACACAATGTTGCCAGCCAATCAAGATACAAAAAGAGCCCCCCCCCAAAAAAAGACAGAAGATATTAGTAGCAGAACACAGCAAACTCCAAGACCAATAAACATAGACCAAGACTCTCAACCAATCAGGAGGAAGAAAAAAACCATTCTGACTCAGCAATAGGCTGCCCCAAATTTAAATCTGAAACCACTGTAAAAGTTTGACTCAGACAAACACCATACAGAAGCCTGATGATGGCAGATGAGATTCTGCTGAAACGTTGCTACAACTTTGAAAGCACCCCTATTATGACGTGGGAAAATACCTGAACAAAGCTGAATGCCATATATATATATATATATATATATGTGTGTGTGTGTGTGTGTGTGTGTGTGTGTATGTATGTGTGTGTGTGTGTGTGTATATATATATATATATATATATATATATATATATATATATGTATATATATATATATATATATATATCATGACGACCAAATCTAATGTGTTGAGGCTTATTCAACCAGCTATATAACTTGTTTTAAGTGCTACACCCAAAGTCCGGCCCATTGACAATTTGTCTGACATAATTACACTCAATGTTTGAATGAGTTGCTATTTTCTTCTAAATACTTACTTAATTTGACACATGATCGTTGAACATGCGTAAGTAAAGGAACATTTTCTCTGGAAATAGTAGGGCTCAATAAAATGCATTTTGACAGACTATGGCAGGGCCTTCAAATTTGACAGCTTTAAAACTTGTGGACTTCAACTCCCAGAATTCCCCCTCTAGTCATGTTAGCTCAGGAATTCTGGGAGTTGACGTTCACAAATCTTAAACTTGGCCAGTTTGAAGATCCTTCGACTATGGGATCTGACTATGGGATCTATCTTACAGTATATCCTATGGGTATACGTATGTGTATACAATATATAAAACAAGAACACAGCTCAATACAGATCATAGGCTTCAACAGTTGTCACACATAAACATGATATTGTGGTTTCAAACCATATGTAAAACCAACAAGCTTCAGCAAGGTCGCAGCATCAGACCCAGAGAGGTTCAGGGTAAAAGCAGCATGCAGCATATCTCACTGTTGGCAGCTTTGAGATGTGTGGACTTCAGTTCCCAGTATCCTGGGAGTTGGAAGTGCACACATCTTAAAACTGCCAAAGTTGAGACATCATGGGTTAATTTTTATTATTAAGTGTTGTACCTTTATGATTCTTGATGACTGTATCTTTTCTTTAATGTATACAGAGAGCATTTGCACCAAGACAAATTCCTTGTGTGTCCACTCACACTTGGCCAATAAATAATTCTATTCTATTCTATTCTATTTGTGGGTGGGGCCTGCAGGGGCCCAAGAATCAATGTATCCTCAGCCATGAACATTTAACAGACAACTTCAGGTCTGTAATTCTCTCTCACCAGAATTTGACTCCTTATAATAAAAATGAAGGGAGATCTTTGTAGAAGCTGCCCTGGGCTTTTTCAGAAAAGTCAGGAAATACCTAACAAATATGCCTTCATTCTTCATCTGTTCATCCCAAATCACTTTATTTTTTTTCCAAAAGAAACTTGAGGAGTACATCTCTCGGTGTACTCCTATTTTATTCAGGAATAACTTTGATGGAAGTGAGAAAATGCCACGTCAGGGGCTGGGTTGCTATTTTTTTTTTCTTTTGCAAGAAATCTCAGTCAAACCACCCATTTAATCCTGATGTCCTTCTACATTCCCTGGGTGACTGTTGCACATAACTGGGTAAAATGCGTTCAAAATCCCTGGGGAAGATATCAAAGGAATGTCACAGGTCACAGTCCCAAGGAAGGCACTGCAAATGATCATGTTTCTCTGGTGGGTTTATTACAGGGAATTGTGACTTTAGGGTCAGAAAGTAGCCTGATTCCCATACAATGTTAAACCACAGATATAATTTGCTTTGGTGGTTTTGGTTCGGCAGGGTGTGTGTGACTCCCAAGCAATAAGGGCTCATTCAACAAAGCAGACTTTAAAAAACAAACAAACAAACAAACAAAAAACAAAGGGAAACTTGCTTTACAGAAATGGACACTTCTTTTCTACAAATCAAATGAAGAGGTATGTATGTATATGAGATATTGAAGGATGAATCAGTAAAAACATTTTTATGGCTTTCCTTTTAGACACTGGAAAGAAAGCAAGAAAAAAAGCAAGCAAGAAAGAAAGAAAAGAAAAGAAAAGAAAAGAAAAGAAAAGAAAAGAAAAGAAAAGAAAAGAAAAGAAAAGAAAAGAAAAATCATACACCGACATATGTCCACAGTCAACACTTCTAAATGTTTCTCAAATCAAGATTTGAAGTCATAAAATGCTTGCTTAAATATTGTGAAAGAAAAGCTTTTGGACCGTTTTGTGTCAGATGGAGAGGAGTATCTTTCCAAGGTTTGCAAAACTCATCTTTTTTTGGGGGTGACCACACAATCAAATCCTGCTGCTTTTCCCCTTCTTCTCCTGCAAGTCCCCAAGTACTTTCAAAAGAAGAGAGGTGAACTTTCCGTCGCGCACGGCCTGAATCAACAAGTTGCGTTCTGAAAATCCAGTTGAGCTTCATCTGGGCAGCCAAACTCGGATCTTCCTTAGGGCTCGAGGTAACCCGGGCAAAGCCGGAACAGCCGGACACCTTCCGGAGGTCCGAAATGTAGGCAGGTGCTCCGCCCGAGTCACCCCCCCCCAGCCCACCCCCGATTCAGAAGCCGGGATTCTCCGTTCCCACAACTCTTCGTCCCGCAAGTCACGGAGAAAGCACCCGGGGAAAGCTTGCCGTGCTCCGCATCCTCGGCCGCGGCGCTCAAGCCAGGACGCGGGCTGAGTTGGCTTAAACTCGCGGGTCGGTCGTGCGAACGCAGCCCCGGGAGGCAGTCGAGGCAGGGCAAGCTGCGGAGCCAGCAGAAAGGGGCGAGAGGAAACGCAGCTGAGCCTAAAGTCGCGGGTCGAGTTCCTCCCCCTCCCCCTCGCCCCAGGCTACACGTGCCCCGTCCAGCCCCTTCTGCAAAAACCCCGCCGTGCCCTTGCCCCGTGGCTTACCGGAGGGTGCTGTCCGGAGGGCCGGCGGGGTCCGCAGCAAGAGTCTCTCGTCCCCTTCCAGCCCTTTGGAAGAAGGAGGGCAGCCACCAGCTGCTGCCACCAGCGGTTCCTGGAGACTCGCCCTGTGCCAGCCAGCCAGCCCGCCCGGGCATTCGCCCACAGCTGACCCAGCGCTCCCTGGCAGAGAGAGGCGAAAACCCGGCCTGGATCCCTCGAGCGAGGCGCTGCTCCGCCCCGAGGAGACGAAAAACCCGGACTGGATGAGCAGAAGGGGCACGGCCGCTCGGGGGCGTCAGCAACAAACCCTTCCCCCCCCCCCGCCCCAATTGCCCGGAGCTGGTAGGAAGCGAAGTGCCAATAACATCCAAATCTTTAGATTTGCATTGGAGCCAACAGTCAAACAGGAGTTCAGATGGAATGGAATGGAATAGAATAGCATATTGAATGAATATTGGAATGAAGAATAGAATAGAATAGAATAGAATAATAGAGTTAGAATAGAGTAGAATAGAATAATAATAGAATAATAGAATTGGAGTAGAGTAGAGTAGAATAGAATAATAATAGAATAATAGAATTGGAGTAGAGTAGAGTAGAATAGAATAGCATATTGAATGAATATTGGAATGAAAAATAGAATAGAATAGAATAATAGAGTTAGAATAGAGTAGAATAGAATAATAATAGAATAATAGAATTGGAGTAGAGTAGAGTAGAATAGAATAGCATATTGAATGAATATTGGAATGAAAAATAGAATAGAATAGAATAATAGAGTTAGAATAGAGTAGAATAGAATAATAATAGAATAATAGAATTGGAGTAGAGTAGAGTAGAGTAGAATAGAATAGCATATTGAATGAATATTGGAATGAAGAATAGAGTAGAATAGAATAATAGAGTTAGAATAGAGTAGAATAGAATAATAGAATTGGAGTAGAGTAGAGTAGAATAGAATAGCATATTGAATGAATACTGGAATGAAAAATAGAATAGAATAGGATAGGATAGCATAGGATAGGATAGACACAAGGAACAAGTTCTCCCAATATTGTAACTCTTGAAGACTTGAAATAACTATTGTTGGTAGAACTGATTCTAATACTAGGTGATTCTAATACTAGGTAAAGGAAATGTTGCAGGTCGCACCCGTGAGGGAGATACACCTGGTGGGGCCCAGAAGAAAGGCCTTCTCCGTGGTGGCTCCAACTCTCTGGAACATCATCCCCCCAGAGATTAGAATGGCCCCCTCACTAATATTCTTCCGAAAGGCACTAAAGATCTGGTTTGGCCAGTGGGCCTGGGGAACCCAGAGAGAGATGGAGCCCATCAAATGGTTAGCGTGATCTGCTGTTGTCGGGGAGAGGGGTGGGAGTTGGGTTCCTTCCCCCCCAAATTTGGTTCTATCATACTTTACTAATTTATTTGATCATTTTTGTTAGTTTTTATTGTTTTTTATTTTTATTTTTTGTTTTAAATAAGGTTTTATATCGCATAAGCCGCCTCGAGTCGCCATGGGCCAATAGGCAGCAATATAAATTAAATAAATAAATAAATTCCCATTAAATCGATATTTTGGGTGATAAGCGGGTTTTTGGCTGAGTGCTGGCACCCGGCTGCCAGCAGGGCTGATTTTTTTTATTCCAAACCTGGAACTTCCAACAGCTCTGGACTCCAACCCACATCCTCCTCAGCCAGGTAGACTCAAGAATTTCCGAGTTTCATCCCTATGGAATAAGGATGCATCCACCATCTGTAGCCTGTAGCTACAAACTCTCTAGAGAAGGTAGCCAAATTTGCTAGGGAAATTAGGGTGTTGGCCAATATTTAAATGAATTTAGTTGAGGGAGGATTTGGAACTCATGTCAGCTGACATAAACATTTATGGCATGTGATTTTACACCCTTTTTTTTTTTTTTTGAACTAAGCAACGGATTTATTCTGCAACTCTCTAATTTTCAATAATTTGTTCAGCCTTTCTCAGAGATTCCAGAGGGTTTTTTAAATACCAAACTAATGTATTATTGCATGGACTTTGGGGGGAATCACTACATCTGAAGTGTAAAATCTGATGTTGCAAAACAGGTTTCCAATGACTAGCAAAATGCTTTTATGCAAGAAGTTCTTTTCAGAGATACTAATACCCTAATACCCCTTTCTCCTATTTTCCCCATAACAACAACCCTGTGAAGTGGGTTGGGCTGAGAGAGAGAGATTGCCCCAAAATTATGGACAAAGGCAGGACTAGAACTCACTGTCTCCTGGTTTCCAGTCTGGCGCCTTAACTACTGGGAAGTACCACCCACTGAAATACACATTAAAGGGCTTGGGATTTTCTAGAGTGGTTTGCAAAAACGGAAGAAGAGGGGAAATCCAGAACTCAAGTTATTTAGGATCCAGAGAAACGGGAGGGATTGCTAGGAAAGGGAGAAGTTGGGAAAATGAATGGAAGAAGAACAGAGTGGTGTATCCTTCAGAGAGGGAGGGGGAAGAATGCCCTTCCCAGCCTTCAGAATTTTGTTGTAAATCCCATTCGTCTAGACTGAATTCTTTTTGGTATGTCAAATATGCACCACTGTATCCAGCCATGCTTGTGCGATTTGGAGAACAAATGCATTTCAGAAGGAGCTGGTGAATAACTTGTTTTGAATAAGATATTTCCTTAGGACAGGGCCCCCGCCAAACTTGGCAACTTGAAGACTTGAGGACTTCAATTCTCAGAAGAGCTGGCTGGAGAATTCTGGGAGTTGAAATCCACAAGTCTTCAAGTTGCCAAGTTTGGGGACCCCTGGCTTAGGAAATAAACGTAACCCAATCTCACAGCATTGCCTGAATTAGCAAAGAGCCCAGATTCCAAAGTCTACATCTTTAGTTGGGCTCATGGATTAAGACCCTTCCGGAGGTACTCCACTTTTCAGCAAAAAATGACTTTTGCCAAATACACCAGAAAGGGAAAGACAGCATGAATTAAATTACATTTTGCTTTAACTTTAAGTAACTGAACAGGTCTCAGTAGATTAATTCAACTCTTCACTTCATCCACTGTTTACAAACCCATTAGAGCTGCTGAACAAAGGATTATTTTAGATCTTACTGCAGGGGTCTTCAAACTTGACAGCTTTAAGATTTGTGGATTTCAACTCCCAGAATTCCTCCTCCAGTCATGCCAGCTCAGGAATCCTGGGAGTTGAAATCCACCAGTCTTAAACTTGCCAAGTTTGAAGACCCCTTATCTATCTATCTATCTATCTATCTATCTATCTATCTTTCTCTATCTATTATATCTTTCTCTCCCTCCCTCTATCTATCCGTTATATCTATCACTCTTTCTATCTATTCTACCTCTTTATCTATTCCAGGGGTCTTCAAACTTGACAGCTTTAAGACTTGTGGATTTCAACTCCCAGAATTCCTCAGTCAGCAAAGGAGTTGGAAGTCCTTTAAAGTTGCCAAGTTTGGAGACCCCTGGCTTAAAGGCAAGAGATAACTGGGTGCGTCTTGAATCCCTTTCCCTCTCACTCTTCAGTTTTGGAATAAAAACGGGGCGCCCCCTCTGAAACAACTTGCTTCCTTGGCCCTCCGCGTGGTCTCCTGTCCAACCTTCCTTAGCTTTAGCAGCTCCCGGGCCAGCTGAAACAAGGAAGGGCGCTCCTCCAGGGAAACCTTTTCATTTTACGCGTCAATCATTTTAACGTGAGAACCAGCTGCCTTCAGCGGGCAGCAAACGGACGCTCACCGGCTCTTCTTCGCGCTCTCGTGGGACCCCGCCCGGGAGGCGTGGCCAAGGCTGCCTGGCCCTGGCCCCCACCCCCCTCGGTTTCCGAAACGCGCCTGCGCCGCGGAGCTCTCGCGGGCCTCTCGCGATGCTTGGCGCGAGCGGGAGTCCCGTTATCTTTAGCGTCGCGTCTCCCCGCTAACCGGCCCAAAATGGATGCCGGCGCAGCTGCTGAGCCCGCTTCCACGCCGGCTTCGGCCACCCCGGGCCTGTCGGGCGGCGAGGAGGAGCCCTCAACCTCGGCCGCTTTCTCGCAGGAGCCCGTCGAGGACGAGGTGGGTCGTCGTCGGTGGTGGTGGTGGTGGAAGAAGCTGCGGCGGGGGCGGGGATGGGGGAGCTCCGCACCTCGTCGCCCATGGCAACCGGGTACCTCACCGTCGACGTTGGATTCAGTCTTGCCCTTGGGGTCCCCTTTCCCTTCCCTTCCCTGGGCCTTTCGGGTCAGCTGATCGACGAGTGCCAGTCTTTCAGGGAGAGAAGCGTGTTGGCAGGTTCGGGCTTGGATGGGAGACCACGAGGAGATCCCGCGTCCGGAAGCCGGATTAAAGTGGACTCTGGAAACATTTGGTGGATTGATTGGTTGATTATTGATTTATTTATTGAATTTACATTGCTGCCTATTGGCCCATGGCGACTTGAGTCGACTTACAGAATGTAAAACCATATTTAAGTTAAAAACAATGGAAAAAAGCAATACAAGCTAACAAAAGAAATCAGATAAATTAATAAAGTGCAATAGAACAACATCTGGAATAAATAAAAAAATAAACAACTAACTAACTAACTAACTAACTAACTAATCCCCTGCCAACTATCCCCCCTCCTCAGGTCATTTCCCATACCTTGAGATTATAGGGATATAATTTTTGCACGCCAGTTTATCCTAAAACTGGTTTCTTTGCCTCTTCCCCATCAGCGCTGTTGTTCTCTGAGTCTGCCTGCTGCTAGTCATTACAGGTAGTCCTCGACTTACAACAGTTCATTTAGTGATGGTTCAAAGTTGCAACAGCCCTGAGAAAAGTGACTTATGGGCGTTTTTTTTCCCCCCACATGTAACGACGGCTGCATTATCCCCCACGGTCCTGTGATCAAAATTGAGATGGGTGGCAATCGACTCGCGTTTATGGCGGTTGCAGTGCGTATCATGGGATCCCCTTTTGTGACCTTCCGATGAACAAAGTCAGTGGGGAGGCCAAGTCCGCTTAACAACCGTATTGCTAATTTGACAAGCGCATTGATTTACTTGTCAGCTGTGCCAAGGAAGGTTGTAAAATGAGGCACAACTCGCTTAGCAACAGACATGTTGGGCTTAATTATGGTCGTACGTTTGAGGACTACCTGTATTTTCTTCATAATGATCTAGCCCTAGGATTTGTATTTACAGGGCTTCCAATGAATTGAATCCACCTCTCTTACTATTGGTCCCCCTCTTCTCTCTCCTCTTCTTCTCCCACCATTAGAGCCTTTGCAAAATATTGTTGAGACTCTGGAAAAAGTGCAGAGAAGAGCAACCAGGATGATTAGGGGACTGGAGACTAAAACATATGAAGAACGGTTACAGGAACTGGGCATGTCTAAGTCTAGTGAAGAGAAGGACCAGGGGTGACATGATAGCAGTCTTCCAATATTTGAGGGGCTGCCCCAGAGAGGAGGAAGGGGTCAAGCTATTTTCCAAAGCACTTGAAGGCCAGACAAGGAATAATGGATGGAAATTGAACAAGAAGAGATTCAACCTGGAAATAAGGAGAATTTTTCTGACAGTGAGGACAATCAACTGATGGAACAGAAGTTGCCTTTGGAAGTTGTGGGAGCTTCATCAGCAGAGGCTTTCAAGAAGAGATTGGACTGCCATCAGTCAGAAATGGTGTAGGGTCTTCTGCTGGGGGGGGGGGGTTGGATTAGACGACCTATAAGGTCCCTCTCAACTCTGTTAATCTGTTAAAAATCCTCCTTGTATTGCTGTTTAAAAAAACAAACAAGAACACCCACAATCTCTGCATGGAGGCACCCCCAAAAATCAGGTTTAGGTTTGACCACAGTGAGGTTTTCTTTCCCTGACACCTGGCTGAACTAGGTGGATCTCATGAAGACTTCTCGGTTGATCTGATACAGGGTAGTCCTTGGCTTATGACCACAATTGAGCCCAGAATTTATGTTGCTAAGTGAGAAATGTGTTAAGTGAGTTTTCCCCCATTTTACGACTTTTCTTGCCACATTTGTTAAGTGAATCACTGCAGTTGTAAGATTAATAATACAGTTGTTAAGTGAATCTGGCTTTCTCATTCACTTCGCTTGTTAGAAGATCGAAAAAGGAGACCACATGACCCTGGGACACTGCAACCGTCATAAATGTGAGTCAGTTGGCAAGCATCCCAACATAAATCATGTGACCAGGGGGATGCTGCAAAAGTAAGTGTGAAAAAATGTGTCACTTTTTTTTCAGTTCTATTGTAACTTTGAATGGTCACTAAATGAACTATTGTATATTGAGGACTACCTGTACTTAGTATATTGCTATATGGATAATTGATAACTTGGATGGGATGGCAGAAAGGATGACGACCATTGCCAGATCATGAACAAGGCCTTCTCTACGTGGCCTTCGGAAGAGAGGCTCAAATCAAGGGAATCTTTGCCTTTAGCTCTTTCCCTCCCATCAGCGCCTGCTTGCGGTTTACCTCTGTCCTCTGATTGTCATGGACCAGCCTTTCCATTATTTCCACTCAATGATTAGCCTGATGAGTTTGGAGTGAGTTGGACTTCAATCCCCATCATCTTTGCAAACATGGCTTTGGGATGTGTATCTGGGGCTGAGAGGCATTAGAGTCTAGAGCAGGGGTCTCCAACCTTGGCCCCTGGAAGCCTGGCGGACTTCAACTCCCAGAATTCCACAGCCAGCTGGCTGTGGAACTCTGGGAGTTGAAGTCCGCCAGGCTTCCAGGAGCCAAGGTTGGAGACCCCTGGTCTAGAGTCTAGACCAGGGGTAAGGAATGTTGGCTCTTTTATCACTTATGGACTTCAACTCCCAGAATTCCTGAGGGAGCCATAAAAGGTTCCCCATCCCTGGCCTACTGGTTTTTTCAGTTGTGAGGTAAATCAATTTTTGACTTGAATGGGACTGTTTAATATACAAATGTAGGACATACAAAGAATATATATAAAAATATGTCCTACATTTGTATATTAAACAGTCCCATTCAAGTCAAAAATTGATTTTACCTCACAACTGAAAAAACCAGTAGGCCAGGGATGGAGAACCTTTTATGGCTCCCTCAGGAATTCTGGGAGTTGAAGTCCGTAAGTGATAAAAGAGCCAACGTTCCTTACCCCTGGTCTAGACTCTAGAGCAGAAATTTCCAAATCACCTTCTGCTCATGCTTTCCTTGTTCTTTCCTGTTGCTTCTCTATCCTGGTCCCAGAATCCATTGGAGTTGGACAGCCAATAAATTTAAATAAGTAAATAATCAGATGGGGACACGGGATGACAACTGGTGCATTTTGGGGGCATCAACAAGATAGTATTTGCAGTATAAATAGCTTTTGCTTTTCTGTAGTTCCCTTGGTATCTGCCATGACCACCCAGGATGTTTTTTTCTGCCCCCCCACCCCCTTGAAATATCCTATCATGTCCTTGGTTTTCAAGGCAACGAGGTTCAGTCTTTGAAGCATCTCTGAAAAATAATTGTCTTCTTTTAAGAGGATGGGTGGTGAAAGAAGGGAAGGCGGTATGTCTCATAAGTAGCATTCAGAGAACTGGAGCTTTCTCTGAACCACCAGTTGCTGGGAGAACAGTAATTGGGAACAGTTGCTGAGGTAGCATCCTGGCTACTACATCTTTTTGGCCACTGTTGAAAATGGGATACTTCAGGCACATTCTGCAAGGTTCTCCTTGGTTTTTATGATGAAGGGTGGTTATTTATGAGCCATTTGAGGACCCATAGTGTTCTCTGTCTTTTAAATGTTTCATTTGAAATAGAAAAAAAAAGAAAGTTTGCAGCAGCATCTGGGATTCAGTTCATCCAGTGAGTTGCAGATCCAATGAAGGATCAATTCTCAGTTTCTTTGCTCTTAGTGTAAAATGCTTATCTCTACTGGGCTGATTCCCTAGGGCTCACACTGACAAATTCAGCTATAGGGTATAGTCTGTACATCACTAGCTACTATAGGTGCCAAATGTTGAACAAAGTTTTTATATGATCCAGCATAGCTTTCCTGGTGGGAAAGAGGGGAAGAGGGAGGGAGGGAGCGACAGACAGACAGACAGAGCTAGTCAGTTTCATTCATCAGCTTTTGACACAAGCTTGGAAACCAATTACTAAGCTACATTGGTTTTTAGAGGAGTTTTGCCATAAATGCCTGCCTGCCTGTAATTCAAATGCAGCCTGTGTATTTGTGGTTCAGTGTACCAAGTGGGCTAATTCAGTAAAGTCTGTATCAGTTAAGCATGGGTTCAGATATTGTTTTAACAAATCCAGTGTGTAATCTGGCAGCAAACTTATTCCATTTGTAGGAATTTCCAACTTTTGTTGTTGTTTATTATACTGAACTGGAATAGGCTGACCAAAAGTATGTACAGTTATCTATTTTTCCCTGTATTCCTTTGGCCTTAATCTGCCTATTTGGATATACATTAATTAATCTGCTCATATATTTACTAATGTCATAAGCAAACCAGTTACTTTTTTATACATAAATATTTTAGGGAAGTGACCATGTTTTTTCATTTGTAACAAAATCAGTTATTTGTGAACCAAAGGTCAAACATTTTACAGTCCATCTAATCCCTATTTACTCAGCATTGTGTGATTATACAGCTTTATTGTAATATATTTGTATACTCTAAGCATGAAGTATTCTCAGGTGACATATTATTTTTCTGACTTGTTTAAAATGAGGCTTACAATCCTTGAAATGTCAAAACAGCTCAAAAATATTGTGAACTGAAATCTATTAACAAATTCTTTATATTTTACTAATAAACTAGGTAAATACTGGCCATTTATGATGGCTTTGTTTAATACACAGTAATGTTCAAATTGGTAATACAGTACTTTTATGGTAGACACATCAGACAAAGTTTATTCCCATGGTTCTCAACCTGTGGTCCGCAGACCCTTGGGGTGGGGCTTGATGTCATGGGGTGGGAGAAGACTTGAACAAATGTTATGATTTAAATCTTAAGTCTTGGAGATCCGTGGTACAGTCTGTGGCCACAAAAGGCATTTAAGGGGTGTGGTGAAGAAAAGGCTGAGAACCACGGCTCTGGTCCATTTTAATGTTTTAACCTGTGTTATGCTGGGAAAAGAACCTGTCTTTTTTCTTTATTAAATAAGTTGTGATTGAAGAATTTTCACTTTATTTACAGAAAAATGATCCTCCATTTCAACTCAAACTTCCCCCAAAGGCAACTAAGTCCGAAAAAGAAATTGATCCGGAATATGAAGAGAAGATGGTAAATTTGTTACTTGGACTTTTTGCCTGTGGTGTCTTTTGTTAAATTTAATTTTGCTGATAAGAAGTCCCTGTATTATATATTTACCTTTTAAAATGATCTAACCAATTGTTCCAGTCAATGATAATTGAACTGAAAAAAATGTTCATACCCTTTCCTGTGATATTATTCCCTTAACAGGTGACTTCCTCCTTCCCTCCCTCCCTCCCTCCCTCCAGCAGGTTGGGAGGCTGAATTGCACCCTTTGTTCCTCAGATGTTGCCGAGTCCTACTCTTGATGTACCTGCTTGCTATGTACACGCAAGACCCTTGAGCTTCAGGCCTAACCATGCTTGTCAGGGAGAGCTCCCACTGTAGTAATTTATACAAGCTGAGGAGGACAAAGGGCATTAAGCTGCCTTGGTGGAAATCTTGCTTTAAAAAAAAAAGAGATTCCATTTGTTTTCTGGCCTGAAAAAGTTAACTGTAGGTTGATTTACAACTTGATGTCTCTTCTGCCCTCCAACAGCCAGTTACTGTTAGTCTCGCAACACATAATTACAGGCTTGATCTTAAACTTTCTGTGCCAAAGGCTAATGTTTTAGAATCCAGACAGCATTTCCTGACCAAGTTTATGTCATTTGGTTCTGGAATGGTTTTTCTCTACAGCTTAAGAATAAAGTCTTGGGAGAAACAGTTTTAGTGTTTTGTGTCTCGAGATAGCAGTAAGTATTATGGCCCTTTTATCTTGGTGCAGTACATAGAATAAAAGCAATAATAATGTAGTGCAGCTAGCTCAACATAAAACATGGAGCCTCTAGGCTAAAAGGCACATAAGATATAATAACAGCATCACTTTAATAAGTTAAAAAAAAAACCGGTTCGCAAGGGCACATCCCCCATTGATACATTAGTGATTTATAAATAAATTTGGCATGGCATGTTAGAAAAGCTTCATCTCTGAAATGTTTCTTCTAAATATCTATTATGTAGATATTGCTTTCCTGTTATCTTCCTTGAAATAGCACTGAGTTCATAAATTTATATGAACCATATTTTTGAATAAGGTACAATATTCAAAGGTAATAAAACAGTCACACAACACAGTAACAGTATGATGATTCCTACTACAGTGTGTGAACCCATCTAGTTCCTGGGTTGTTTTGTGCTATTTTTTTCTGCTAGTTGAGAGATAAGAGCACAGTAACCAGATATCAGAATTCTGCATTCAGACTTAAGATCGTAATCTGAACTTTTATTTCCTTTACTGTATTACCAGGGGGTGTTAATTCCTATTTATTATTGCTCTATTATTTTATTCTTGGTATATGTATGTTGCCTAGAGCTTTGGGGCTGAAATAATAGAAAATCCCATAAATAAATACTTCTGCATAATGCACAGCCATAATGGGGTTTGTTTGTCTCTACCTTGATGATAAATCAACTCTTTATCTAGGAAACCTGTAAGACCACCAGTCTTGTATACCATAGCTCTGGCTCATAGAAAAAAAATAAAGAAGTCCCTGTGGATTTTATGCCACTGCTCATTGCTGACTATAGGGCACTGTCCAAAGACATTTCCCCGGTCATGTTGCTAAATTGGTACTTATTTATCTACTCGCGTTCGCATGCTTTTGAACTGCTAGGTTGGAAGGAGCTGGAGGGGAGGATGAGAGCTCTTCCCGTTGCATGACACCTGGGTCATAGTAACATACAAACTATAAAACCCCCAAGATCCAAAAACCCAGCACCTGGTGCCCGTAAGCAGTATTCCTCACTAATAGCAACAATCACCATCATTCATCCTCACTTGACTCCTGTGCTTAAGGCAGGGGTCTCCAACCTTGGCTCCTGGAAGCCTGGCGGACTTCAACTCCCAGAATTCCACAGCCAGCTTTGCTGGCTGTGGAACTCTGGGAGTTGAAGTCCGCCAGGCTTCCAGGAGCCAAGGTTGGAGACCCCTGGCTTAAGGGAACATAGCTGCCGTATTTTGTGCAGGGCAAAATTCTTAAACTTCTATCTGAAATGCATGGGATGGATAAAACAGCTGAACTTGCCAGTCTGATGGCTTTATGTTGAAACAGCTTTAAGCTACATTCCTGGGTGTTACTTCTTGAACCTCAGTGGTTTCATATTTGAAATCTATTTGAGATTAATGGCTGATCCTAATTGCTGGAGTGTTACTTGATAAAGAACAAAAGAAAATCAACAAGATTTTCAAATAAAAATGGAAGTGAAGGCAAATATATATGTCATCCCAGAGTAATGTTGCAGGATCCAATCTGGGTTGGTCACTGGGACCAGAGGTTTAGCTTCCTGAGCTCTTGGACTCATCCTCAGGAAACATAGAAGCACACATTCTTCTAGAGCAGAGGTCTCCAAACTTGGCAACTTTAAGACTTGTGGCTTTCAACTCCCAGAATTGGCTGGCTGAGGAATCCTGGGAGTTAAAGTCCACAAATCTTAAATTTGCCAAGTTTGGAGATCCTGATGGGCTCCAGCACAAGTCTTAAAGCTTGGAAGACTAAAACTCTGGTCCTAGTGTCGGACCCAGACCCGATCCTGAAAAAATGGAGGTCCTTAAATTGGAGATAGGCAGCCCCCATGGAAATCATTCATGTAGAATGAATTGCAAATTGGAACAATTACATTTTCATTGCATAGATATGTTGCAGGGAAAAGCTTTGTTTATTTTTTATATGTTGTCCATCTGCCTGTCCAGTGAACCAGGACAGCTTGATATGAAACCTGCTAAGTTGCAATTAAAACGGCTATAAATATTATGGAAAATAGCTATTACACACAAAAAATGACTTCAGCTACTAATTCAATCTCTTTCCATAAAAACCTAACTAAGAGCCAGATTTCAAGTGAGGCATGTAACAAGTACAGTAAGCTTGCATTTCCCTCCCAGTCATAGCAATCAAATCAATTTTTAAAACAATTAAAATATTATGAACAATGTATAAATTATTCTTCATTAGTAAAAGTTAGATGGGATTTAGATGGAATTTCTGGTTCCCTGAAAAGGTTATATGTAATTTTTGGGGAGTACACTCTCATTGAATTCAATATTTGCTACCCTTACAGATTATTTTATATTTGGAAGTTTGGAAGTTACGCAACCTAGGTTTGAAAATCATTCTAAAATGCTTGATTTTCCCATAGTTTTTGAAAAGAGTAAAGTACATAGTGAATAATTAGATATTTTTGAACATTTTCAACCTAACAGGCTGACTATAAAGTTTAGAAGAATAAACAAATTATATATGTATAAAATGGTGTTTCTTCCTCTGGGGTTCATGAAAAAGTTATGGATTATGTTGCCCTCATGTGGTAAAATTATACATTGTCTACAGTATTTATTTAATTTCATAGTTCTATATTGTCCAACCACAAAAGCAGTGTTTCTGAAATATTGGTTTAGATCCAGACTAATGTTTCAAATTAAAATAATAAATTATCATGATTAAATGATAATTACATAAATTCTGTTGTTTAGAATTTGAATCAAGAGTAATATACATTTTACTGATAATGGATGTTAAGGTTGAATTTTCCCCAGGTAAGAGTAAATATGTATATGTATGATTATTAATTTGGTCTGGATCCAGGCTTAACATTTTGCTATAAATATCTGAGCTGTGTTTTAAACTTGGAAATCTCATATTCCTTAGAATGTGGTTAATGCAGAATACAATATGTTCAATACTCAGCCTATATTGAATAATATGTAGATGTCTTTATTCTGTGCTGTTTTAAGTCCTTTTACAAAGTTATGTTCTGATTTATTGTTCTGGAACTTCACCATGTTTCAAATGTTCTGTTGGACAATATTCCACAATTCTTGCATAAAATGTTGTGGTGAGGCAAGGAGGAGATGTTAGTAATCAGCGTAATTTTCCTTAAATCAGAATATCCTTGCAATCTGATCATAGTTAGGATATTTGCAGAGCTCCAGAGCTGTCTCTTTCCACAGCCTTTGGAATTGCTGAACAGGTTCCTTGTTTAGATTGTCAGGAATCAATATTACCGTAGTTATTCCATTTAGCATGATGCCCAAGTTGTCCTAATCACAGAATGTTATTCAGACAAATTTTAATCTGTGCCTGTTTTAGCAATCTTTGTCATGAAGGAAAGGTGCATTAGAGCCTCAGTACCTTCCAGGGATCTTGGATTAAAATCTTATCATCTTCACCATGTATGGCTAGTAGCTATTCTTCCTTTGTAGAGATTGAAGTTAAATATATCCAGGTTGATTCCAGGTTGGAAAGAGAGTTATAAATAAAAATGCTTATAGCCTATTTGTGAGCTGGGTGGAGATTCCAATCTTGTTTATCTTTTTGAGATCATTGTCTATATTTTAGACCCTTCCTTCCTGAGAAATAACAATTGAGTCAGAAGGAGCAATCAAGGCATTTATTAACTGATACTGCGTATTTTTTTCCTAATCTCTATATTGAACTGGACTCCTAAGTCTAAGGTTCTTACCAAACTCATTCTTAATTGTTCATATATTTGCAGGGAAGACATTTGGAAGAGATTGTAATTTTAATTGGGAAGAGTCAAACACCCTTCCATCCCCCCCCCCCCTATAAGTTCAGGGTTGCATTCTTAAATCACACCTTGTCTTGTTTTGCTTTTCTTGTGTGGGCTGTAGAAAACCGACCGAGCCAAACGATTTGAATTCCTGCTAAAGCAGACCGAACTTTTTGCCCACTTTATTCAACCTGCAGCCCAGAAATCACCAACCTCTCCCCTCAAAGTGAAACTGGGACGACCACGGCTAAAGAAGGACGAAAAGCAGAGCTTGCTTTCGGCAGGAGAGTATGCATCGTTTCTTAAGTTATTTTTGAAGTTACATTGAAATTATATTTGCAACGTATTGTATGTAGGAGGGCATGTCTAATTTTTCAACTCTCAATCTTCAAACATTAGTAGGGGTGCTCAAAAGCTGTGACATGCCTTGGGGATTGTAAAGATATTTTGGTTACTTTAATTTAGATGTGCTTGGTAAGTAACTATATAAATACCATGACTTTTTAACATTTTGTTGGTTTCATATAGGAAGTCCTCGACTTACAAACACAATTGAGCCCAACATCTCTTGCTAAGTGAGACAATTGTTAAATAAATTTTGCCCCATTTTATGACATTTCCTGCCATAGTTGTTAAGTGAATCTTCTTCCCCATTGACTTTGCTGGTCAGAAGGTTGCAAAAGATGGAAAATCATAATGAATACGAGCAGTTGCCAAGTGTCCAAATCACGTGACCATGGAGATGCTGGAATGTTCATAAGTGTGAAAGTGTCATGTCGCATTTTTCAGTTGCAACTGTAATTTCAAATGATCCCTAAGCAAACTGCTGTAAGTTGAGGACTACCTGTATGAATGAGAGGAACTGATATCAGTCTCAAGAGAAGTTTGCATCCAACTCAGCCCTTTTATTTCATGTGAAGTCAGTGACAAAATAGTTGGAAGGGTAATAACAATTAGGGGTGGCATGACAAAAATAATTAGAATGGAATAGGAAGATATGGAATGAAATGGAATAGAACGGAATGGGATAGGACGGAATAGGAATAGGAATGGGAGTAGGAATAGGAATAGGAAAGAACAGAACAGAACAGAACAGAACACTTTCTTTGGCCACGTGTCCTTGAAGCAGAAGCACATATGTTGGGTTTTCCTTTTTTAGCTATCGCCACAGGAGGACCGAACAAGAGGAGGACGAGGAGCTGCTTTCAGAAAGCCGGAAAACCTCAAACGTGTGCGTCCGATTTGAGGAATCGCCTTCTTGTGAGTGTCCCTATTGGTCACTGTCTCTGCTTGCATAGATACGTCAAATCAATTACAGAATAACAAAGGGTCGCTTTATGTTTCTGCAGATGTTAAAGGAGGAACATTGCGGGACTATCAAGTTAGGGGACTGAACTGGATGATCTCCTTGTATGAAAATGGCGTAAACGGCATCTTGGCAGATGAAATGGTAAAGAAACTCATGTTTGTGGATGTAGTTTGAGATAATATAAGGGGAAAAGGAACCAAGAGCTATACGTTTACTGTTAGTTTTCTTGTCAAGACTCCAAGCTCTTAAAAAGATTTAATAAAACAGCAATTTTGGCTGTCGAGCACTTTTTCATACCCTGGTGTGAGAGGAGACCCATTTCTTTATGATGGCAAAAAATCAGGAGTTGTCTAGGACCATCTTTTATGACTAACACACTTTATTAGAAGGTATTTGTCAGCTGCAACTCACTTTATCAGATGCATAGAGTGACTAGACCCTACATTTAAATCCTACATCAACCTACCCAATCTACATATAACAAAATGTGTGTAGCCAGAAACGCTACCACAAACTCCTCCTAATTTCATACCCCATTGTAATAGATCTGGCATTTATTACCTCATGGGTTGTTGATGATCTGAGTCCAGTTTTTCACATTCTCTTTATGATTTGCAACAACCTATGTATAGCAGGACAGGCAAGATGGAAAGCTTTTGTGGTTCTAGCAGGAGGAGGGTCTTTTTATGTCTTTTGTGCCCTTTTTCTATCATATTTTGAATTCCCATTCCCTTGTTCTTTCTCTCTTTTTTTTAAAAGCCAGATAGTGGGAGTTTTGGGTGATCATGACTATAGCATTATATTTTAATGCAGCGTATCATTTTTTGCATGCAAAAATTTAACCAAGCAGCACATATCCCAAGGAGTCATGAATATAAAGTGAAGGAAGGAATACATAACGCATAACAATAATACGAACCACAACTAACATATTCAGTTGCAGTGTGGCTCAGAGTGAATTGTAATTAAACATTTCATTCTGTGTAATATTTCTTATGAATTACAGAGGATCGTTCTCAAGAAGTTATTTTATTGTGTGGAAACAAATGCTAATTAGAATAGTAATTTGTATATCGCAATATATTGAAATTATGGCGGATTCTGACTCCATAGATCATACCATGATCATAGGCTTCCTTTATGCATGATTATGGATGGAGATTATTTCAGAACTGTTAAAAAGAGATGCATAACATTTAAATACTGTTTTTTAAAACTGTTGTAGGGTCTAGGAAAGACATTACAGACAATTGCATTGCTGGGCTATCTGAAGCATTATCGAAACATTCCCGGTCCACACATGGTTCTGGTACCCAAATCAACTTTGCATAATTGGATGAATGAATTTAAACGTTGGGTTCCAACATTACGAGCAGTTTGCCTTATTGGAGACAAGGATGCCAGAGTAAGTGTCACCCTTAGTCAGTCGGCTGGTGATTTGCTTTGTAAGTCAGAATGTAATGTTCCCAGAATTCTTTATTTGCAACTTCTGCAATTTCAAGACAGTGTTTCTCAATCTTGGTAACTAGAACATATGTGGACTTTGATTCCCAGAATTCTCTAACCATGGTCTACACAGCAATGTTTCTCCAACTTGGCAACTTTAAGCTGGCTGGGGAATTCTGGGAGTTAAAGTCCATATGTCTTAAAGTTGCCAAGGTGGAAAAAAATCATTTCAGAATATAAAATGATAAATTATTACACAAGTATTTCAGATTAAACTTTAAAAAAGGCTATTTATGAATAGCATTAAAGCAGAGGTGAAAAGTAAAGTCCCAATATTGGGTCTCTCTGAAATCTTTGGTGCACCTGGGAGTTGCAGACATTAAAACCAGCATATAATTTTTAATATGTATGGATTAATAGTAATACTTGCTAAACTCAGCTTTATTTAGGTGTAAATTACATATTTTGTATTGGATTCATCCACTGTTCCAAGTACAGGCATGCTATTCAAAGGTTAAGTCTACAGTTTGCTAGGAAGATATAGTATCTCCTGTTTTAAAAGGAAAAAACTTCATTTTAACATTACTGCTAGTAACCTTTGAAGAACAGATATCCCCTTTCCCCTATGCAGGCAAGAATGCTCTTTTCATATTATTTAATAACTCTTTTACTAATGTAAATGATCTAAGTGTGTTAATAATTCTAAAAGTTCATATTTCTATTTCTTCTTGCTTCCCGTTTTCTCTGAAATTGCATTGCTAGATGGCCATTGTTGCAACACTGTAAGTTGGCTCTATTGGAGAGTTTATTTTGTGTGTGTTTTTCATACAGGCTGCTTTCATCCGTGATGTTATGATGCCTGGAGAGTGGGATGTGTGTGTGACCTCCTATGAAATGGTCATTAAAGAAAAGTCGGTTTTCAAAAAATTTAACTGGAGGTATCTGGTGATAGATGAAGCTCATCGGATAAAAAATGAAAAATCCAAGGTAAGTTTTAATTTTATTGGTAAGCACTGAAGAACAATACCTGGAGGGAAGGTAACTTTTTTGAAGAAAAAGAAATTTTTTTGATATATAAAACTTTCAGCTTGCTTGGACTGGTTGAGGAATCCAATCAATGAAGTGGTATCTAAGGAGGAATAGAACCAGATGAACAGAACTGAATTTCAGGACCCTGGAGAGTTCATAGAAAAAACTTCACAAGTTGGGTTACCTCTTGGTAAAGAGTTTTTGCCCCAGCACTAGTCTGCGTTCAGTTGTAGCCTTCAGAGGTTTTGAACAACTGGGTGGCCTTTTTGATCTACCCCTTGCTTCCTGTTGACTGTGAACTTAAGGATGCCATGAACCTTCCTCAGACTGCAGCCTTCTTCATAAAGTAGCAAACACCCTGGAAAAGTCATCCTTGACAATATAAAACTTATCTATTCAGTTTGTATAGGCTCAAGATGTCTTCTTCTGAGTTAGAATGATCTGGAGTTCAGCCTAGTTGGATGAACACTTCTGAAAGTCTTTCTGGCCTTTTGATGTGGGGTATGTGACATTGTTTTATAAAGTGCTTTTTCATACACAAAATACATTTTAGAGTAGGATTTCACCCAGTGTATTTAATTTGTCTGAAAGAGCATTTTAAGAAGTCATTAATAGACCAGAGGTTTGTTTTCCAAATCTCAAGAATTAGTATTTATAAAAACGTATATTTGGAATATATTGGCAAAAAACTCTCTTCATATTTTTTTTTTTTAGCTATCAGAGATTGTCCGTGAATTCAAGACAACGAATCGCTTGCTCTTAACAGGAACCCCTTTACAGAATAATCTTCATGAACTGTGGGCATTGCTCAATTTCCTTTTACCAGATGTCTTTAATTCTGCAGAGGTGAGACTGGGTTTGACATTGAAATCTTTCAATTGCATAAATTACAGATTTTATAGCAAACTAGTTTTAAATTTTATATCCCCACAATTGCTTTTACATTTTATTACAATGGCTTGCTTGCATATGGCTTGCATTTACATATAGAAAAATATATTGTACCCTAACCTTACAATTGTTTAGGTTCCTCCCTTTTTCTAACTGCTGTTGATGTTGTGCATTTGTGGCACAACCATGATTTCAGAGCAAAGGGTATGTTTTACATAGTATAGTATGGAAGAATTCAACATGGATATGTTGATTCCCAAGCCAAATGGATGTTTCTTTCTTTGCATTCTATAATTTCTACTTGAGCTAACCTAAGCACTGAGAAAATACAAAATTGCAAACATAACAGTAAAATGCATTTTTACATCTGCAGGACTTTGACTCGTGGTTTGATACCAAAAATTGCCTTGGTGATCAAAAACTCGTGGAAAGACTTCATGCTGTGAGTATGGTAGTATTTCTTGACAGAAGTTTATTGTCCTAGCTTCCATGTATCACAGACTCTGCAGTGCATGGTTGAGACAGTGTGTGACTTTCAGTGCAACCATTATGTTGTTCGAATATCGGCTTTAAAACTCCTTTTCCAAGGCTCATCTCACTTCTCTTTTGGTTAAGATTTTTTTTTTTTATACAGGACTTCAGTCGATAAATATGCATACATTTCTAATTCATTGCTTTTTTTTTGATGTGTGATGTGCCACTCTCCTCCTGTTCTGTATACTTTTGGGAGGATTTTTTAAATTGGTAAATATTTATTGGGCCATCTGCCATCTGGCTTATAGTTTATAGCTTATAGTTTTTCAGAAATACACATTTTAAAACAACATTCAAATCTGTCTACATGAGAAGTGTAAAATAAGAATTATCTAGGGTGGTGCTTTTCAATCTTTTCACAGTTTTAGGATAGGGCAATATTCGAGTACTACCAGTTGCACAGCAAGGTGTCAAAAACTCAGTGACCAAAAAATGGGAAAAAAGTAAAACTATGCAGTTTACATTGTCAGCCTATTGCCCCCAACAATCTGGCTCCTCATTTTACTGACCTTTGAAGGATGAAAGGCAGTATTTCAGAATTATGTGATCCCTTTTGCAACCTTCTGACAAGCAAAGTCAATGGGGAAACCAGATTCACTTTACAACCGTGTTACTAATTTAACAACTACAGTGATTTGTTTAACAAATGAAAAAAGTCATAAAATGGGATAAAACCCATTTAACAAATTTCTCACATCGCAACATAAATTTTGGGCTCAATTCTGGTCATAGGTTGAGGACTATCTATACATCCACTTACCACACTTCGAATGGGAAACTTGTGCCTGTTTCTCTGGCATTGATCTTTGCACTGTTCTATCCCCATCTCTCCCTCTGCTTGCCTCAAAGAAGCCTCTCCTCTTCTCCATCTCTCTTTCTCCATCTCCTTCTCTTTCCCCGTCATCTTTTTTTCTCTCCCTTTCCCGCCCTAACCTCCTCCTTTTATGTCCTCTCCCTCTCCTCCTTTTCTCTTCCGATGCAGCTCCAGCTCATTCCTCTCCCCAGGGCTGCTGGTTGCTGCTCGTGGAAGCCTACCGGTTGGCTGGAGCTGCGTGTGCCGATCCTGGGCGCTCAGTGGAGCCCTGGCAACACCACAGCTCCAGCTGATTCTCCCACAGACCGGTATGGCACTGCTGCCGCTTCAGCTCACATCTCCCACTACACTTTTTAAACACTTTTTTTACAGTGCTTTTCAACCCGTAGTACACGAACCATTGGCCAGGTAGGCATAGCATGGGTTAAAAAGCACTGTATAGAATTTAGAGTGTATAGAATTTATTGGTTCGTGTCTTCCCAGCATGGCTTTTGAAGGAATGTATTTTCTTTTTTAAAAGCAAAGCATTCCATTTCCGCAGTTAAAAATGAAAGGAGTTTACACAATTCCCATAATATCAGTAAAGCTGGGGATTATGGGTAATGTAATCTGGTATTTAAGGTAGACAGCAGAAGCTTCGTAGTAGTCCTTGACTTGCAGACAGTTGTTTTAAGAGTTAACAACAGACTTTACTTACAAATCTGTCTTCGAAGTTATGACTGCTACCCTGCACCTGCCTGGTCACATGATTGCATTTTGGCAACTGGCTCATTTACAACTGCTTGCAACACCCCACAGTTATTCAACCACAATTTGTGATTTTTTTCCCAGTTTCCAGTAAATATGCCCATTCCATAGAATGGATTCACTGTAATGATTATTGGATTTGCTTAATGACCGTAGTGTTTTCCTTTATAACCAGTATAAAAACAGTCATAAATTTGAGTCACATAGCACCTATGACCATAGCAAGTTACAACCACAATTCCAGTTCCAGTTATCATACTTTGAGGACTATCTGTACAGGGAGAAATGTCTGAAAAATCTGGAATATCACTAAAATGTTTCCTATGTTTTTCTTGTTTTTTCCCCAGGTTTTGAAGCCATTTCTGCTACGGCGCATAAAAGCTGAAGTGGAAAAAAGCTTGCCTCCTAAAAAAGAAGTAAAAATTTATCTGGGCCTCAGCAAAATGCAGAGGGAATGGTAAATTTTAAAAATCTTACACTACGAGATTGATACACTGATTATGTGATGCACGCAAGGTAGTCCTTATTAAAACAATTGGCAATTGAATATATTAATGTCCTGGAAACTCTTTTAAGTTGTCCTTAATATTTGTTTTATATTTTTCTATGTGTAGGATTAGATTGGATAAATTTTAAGTAAGCTTATTTTAGCTTAAGCTATAGTGCTTTTCTCCACTTCGCACTTTAGTTTGGGACAATAATACAGTATTACTCTACATTACAAGATTCTCTCCTACACAAAAACATTTGCTAAATAAATGCTGAAATTCAAGTTATTATCACTAGATTAGTATTCCCCAAGTGTTGGCTCTTTTCTCCCCTGGAATTCTGAGACTTGGAATGCCAATAGGTTGGGAATGGAGGAGAATATATTTTTTTTTTTAAAAAAAGAAGTTTTACTGTTGTTGGTTGGTGTTCAGAGAAACGTAAGGTAAGAATTTGACTTGAGAAAGGGGAGAATGAAAGTTTTAATCTTAATACACCTAATTGCCCTGCCTTTAATGTGCATATTTCTTAAGGCCGATGATAAATCTGTATAACACATTCAGATTCAAGAAGTTGCCATTTCCTTCTGTTCATGAGCAGTAGACAGATGGTCTGGTCAAATGGGAAGCAGCTAGTTTAGAGGCTCCCTCCACAACTGCAAAACTGGGGCAACTTCCCTTTTTCCTGTTTTTAAACTGTTTATGGGACGAAAATGTGTGTGGCCATTTTGGGATTAATAACATGGGAAATTGAGAGGGCCTCACCCACCCCTTTTATTCCAGGGTTCTCCTCTTGGTAGCCAACAGTTCCTAGAGCTTTAGTGACCATTTTTATGTTGGTAGCACGAAGAAAAAGGGGGCACGATGGCTTAGCTGTTAAAGACACTGAGCTTGTCAGCTGGCAAACTGACAGCCCAGGTTCGAGACCCAGGCACTGCTCGACAGGGCGAGCTTCTGTTCCTGCCCCAGTTCCTGCCCACCTAGCAGTTTGAAAACATGTAAACGCAAGTAGATTAATAGGTACCACCTCAATGGGACCATAACAGGATTCTGTGCATTTTTGGCATATAGCCATGCTGGCCACATGACCACAGAGAATGTCTTTGGACACCCTGGCTCCCTCGGCCAAGAAACTGAGATGAGCATTGCACCCTAGAGTTGGACATGACTGGACAGAGAAACCTTTACCTTTAACAGAAAGAAATGAATTTAAATCTTCTATTTACTCTCTTGCTTGTAAAGTTAGTTTAGCTTCAATCAATCGTGAGATTGGGGCTATAACTCGCCTTAACCCCCATCAGTTACTGAGTTACAGTGTTTGTGTGATACCCTAATATCCCCTTGAGCTCAGTATATGTATGTATGTAGATTTTCATGGGTACAGATATGCAGGTCTTGGTGTGTTTGGGTCTTTTCCTGCGTAAGATTGAGAATATCTTGGTGACGTTTCGACGAGGTCCCACTTGCCATCTTCAGGCTGGTGCTTTCGGCCTCGTGCTTGTGCGAGCAGAGCGTGATTGGAGGGGCCGTCTCTCTATAAATACAGCCAATGACCCAGGAGATTACAGCACAAGATCCAGGATGTCACAACAACAACAATAGAACTCAGAAGGTCATCACACAACCCATTACTCAGGTTGTTACAACACAGGAGGCTGATAGACACACAGCCAATACCTCAGCCACACATGTTCTTACAAAAAAGCCAACCAATCTGCAAACATCAACTCCATCAACCAATCAAGAAATAACAACATAGCCAACCTCCCCACCAGTTTTTATAGAGAGATGGCAGCTCCAATCGCGCTTTGCTCGCACAAGCATGAAGCCGAAAGCACCAGCCTGAAGATGGCGAGTGGGACCTCATTGAAACATCGCCAAGATACTCTCAATCTTACACTGGAAAAGACCCGAACACACCAAGACCTGCATGTGTGTGTGTGTGTGTGTGTGTGTGTGTGTATCTTTTCTTTTCCAATATCCGTAGCTGTTACCCTGCAGCAAATATCAAATTTGATGAGTTTGCAGAAACAGTATAAGTTCTCAGGCTTGAAAAACTCTGTCAGAGTGTGAAAATAAAGCAAAGGAGATTAATGCTGTACAGTAGGGATCTCAAACACAATTTACCTGGGGGCCGCTGGAGGCAGAGTCTGGGTGAGGCTGGGCTGCATAATATTATACTTCATATTATGCTTTATATTTATATTATACACTAATACTTTCATATCATGGTGGGGACCACAGGATATTGTGCTGCGGGCCGCAATTGGCCCACGGGCCGCAAGAATGAGACCTCTGCTGTACAGTGAGTCACATACAAATGGCCAGACAGGGATTTAGATAACCAAGACTCGTTTGTCCTTTATATATTCAAACATTAATGTGTTGTTCCTTTATTATTAAATTATCCAATTAACCTTACAGGTATACCAAGATCCTGATGAAAGATATCGATATCTTAAATTCAGCTGGCAAAATGGACAAGATGCGGTTGTTGAACATTTTGATGCAGCTGAGGAAATGTTGTAATCACCCGTACCTGTTTGATGGTGCTGAACCAGGTCCTCCTTATACCACTGATACTCATTTAGTGACCAATAGTGGCAAAATGGTTGCCCTGGACAAATTACTATCGAAACTCAAAGAACAGGGTAAGGCAAATTATCTCCTTCCCCTTCCTCCCAGTTTTGGCCCAGTGGGACCCCTTGTGGGTCTTCGGTGTTGTAGGGTTATGTGTTCTTCCCCCCCAGGGACGTCTATTTTGCACGATCTCTGTATTATCTTATTTTTAATTGTTTTATATTACACATTGCCAGCATATAACGTTTTGGTCCATTGGTTAAGGCACCAGACTAGAAAGAAAGAGGCCCTGAATTAAAGTCCCACCTTAGCCATGAAAGCCAGCTGGGTAACTTAGGTCCAAGCACTTTCTCTCTCAGCCCAACCCAACTCACAGGGTTGTTGTGGGAAAAAGAAGAGGAGAAAGGTGTGTTGAATATATTTGCTGCCTTATTTGTAAAAATAATAAAGGCGGGGTAGAAATGAATGAATGAATGGATAAATGAGTGGAATAAAAAAAAAATTGCCCAGTTGCGATGCAGCTGAGTGACTGCAAATTTAATAAATAAATGATCAATTTCAGATTCATCCTGCAGTTGATGAAGATCCACCAAAGTTACCCATTATTCCTTGGTCCTATTGATATCAATAAATGTTCATTCCCAGACATAATAACTATTTAATGTAGATGCTTCTCATTATCTTTAACCCAAAATGTAGTTAAAGGTGCTTCAACCACTCCTTTGTCCCTCAGGTTCCAGAGTTCTTGTTTTTAGCCAAATGACTCGCTTACTGGATATTTTGGAAGACTACTGCATGTGGCGAGGTTATGAATATTGTCGCCTGGATGGGCAAACACCGCATGAGGAGAGAGAGGTGGGAATAATTTGTCTAGTCCCTTGAACATTCATTTTCTTCTGTCCTCGACCCAAACGAATGTTTCTTCACTGTTTTCCTGAGTACCAATTTGCTGGGTCAGCAGTCTATCTTCCATCTGGCCTTATAAACAGAGATTAATTTTTCATTATTGCCCTCTATGTCATTCAACTTTCTAATTTGAACTTTCTAGTTTCAGCTACAGGTAGTCCTTGACTTGAAACCATCATTGGAACTGGAACTTCCATCACTAAGCGATGCAGTCATTAAGGGTGTTCCGTCTGGTTTTATGATCTTTTTTGCCATGGTTATTAACTGAATCACACACAGTTGTTAAGTGACTCCACCTTCTCCTAATGACTTGGAAACCCGCTGAGAAGGAAAATGGGGATCATGCAACCTTGGCACGCTGCAATGACGGTTGCTGAGGGCTTGAATTGCAATGTTGTGCAGGGGCAGATTGTAAGTCATGTTTTCAGCAACATCGTAACTTTGAATGGTTGCTTAAATGAATGGTCCCAAGTCGAAGACTATCTGTATGCCTTCAAGGGAAAATAAGTGAAAGGCCCATTTACAAAGAATGGGGGTGAGAATCGCCTGTGCTCCTTGAAGATCTCTATAATTCACAGGCTGGGAATCCAGTTGCACGTGGAACTGCTTGGAGAGGTGAGAGAAAGAGTTTTGATTCCCTGTGCTTCTATCATGGCCATAGTTCTCCCTGTATTAACTATTTTAGAAACCACGCAAAACAACAAGAACAAAAAAACAGGTTCTTGATCTCTTACAGGAAATTTTTAATAGTCTCTTTTTTATTTTTATTTTAGGAAGCAATAGATACCTTTAATGCTCCAAACAGTAGGAAGTTCGTTTTTATGTTGAGTACAAGAGCTGGAGGCCTGGGGATTAATTTAGCAACAGCTGATGTTGTGATCCTGTATGATTCAGACTGGAACCCACAAGTTGATCTACAAGCGATGGTAAGCGGAAACCTTCAAGGTTTATTTCTGGGGCAGCTGCATTCTGTCATATAAGATAACTTTAAAAAAAACATATCATGTAAACACTACATTTGGAGGGTTGATTAAAATAGATTAAATAATGATACATTCACCTTTGCCTTTAAGTTGGTGTTTGGCATCTTTTCACTTACACCCTTATTAATTTATCCTGATTAGGATCGTGCTCATCGGATTGGTCAAAAAAAGGCCGTGCGGGTATTTCGGCTTATCACTGACAATACTGTTGAAGAGAGAATAGTAGAAAGAGCCGAGATAAAACTGAGGCTAGATTCAATTGTTATTCAGCAAGGTACAGTTTGATATGTTTACAGTATTTGATATGTTTATAGTATTAAGGCAGGAACTGACCTGCATCATTTGGTAGTGAAGCTAGAAAAATCTCATTTCCTTTGAGATGTTTCCCTCCTTCAAATTTAAAACAGAATAGGAACTGGAGATAAATATGCGAGTGTTTCAGGATCTGTCTTTGTTTTCTAGTGTTGATGTGACTTCAGTACCAAATAAATGCTTTGCTTGATATATGCTGAGCGAGCATATTGTGCTGCTGATCAGTTAAAATTTAATGGTCCTGTAAAAGTTGGATAATATCCTGGTGCTAACCTCAAATTGCACATATCAAAGTCAATATCCTTTCTGTAAATCTTTGCTTTAAATTTGGCACTAAGATAAAACCTTTAACTTTGCTGTTGTACTTCCACTTTTTTAATTGTAATTTTATTAAATGGTCTGCTTAGATAGGGATATGACTTTATAATTCTAGTGTAGAGCTCACAGTGGGTTTAGAAATAAAATTCTTTGTGTTCCGTGTATTAGGAAGGCTTATCGATCAGCAGTCTAACAAACTAGCAAAAGATGAAATGTTGCAAATGATCCGTCATGGAGCAACACATGTCTTTGCTTCCAAAGACAGTGAACTGACTGATGAAGACATTACTACTATTTTAGAAAGAGGTGAAAAAAAGGTGAGATAACGTGGAACATAAATCACATATAGTGTGCCTTGTTCATTTTTTCTGCTATCTGTAATAAATATCAGCTCTGAACTAACCGGGAAAAAAATATGTTATAGCTTAGCTAACTTTTCATACAGACTGATTAAAATCAGCCATAGTATTTATATACATGAAAAAGACATTTTCTAAAAATGTACTCTCTTTTTTTGGTACTTGTGACTTTAGACAGCTGAAATGAATGAACGTTTGCAAAAAATGGGTGAAAGCTCTCTTCGGAACTTCACAATGGACACTGAAATGAGTTTGTACAATTTTGAAGGGGAAGATTATAGAGGGAAACAAAAGGTATATATTTAATATACATGGGGTGTTGCAATTGCATGAATTCCATTACAGAGAATGCTTTTTGATTTCAGTAATATCATAAACATCTTAAAATAAGCACTGGATGTTGCTGGGGTGAAATTCTAGGCTCTCATTGGTTTTATACACACACCACAAATTTAGGTTGGAGTGTACTTGTGACTGGAAAGTCTATTATCTTCTGAATGTTACCTGAGAAGCAAAGATGCAAGCCAATGCAATCCTTGGTTGCATTTACAGAGGGATAGAAACAAGATCACATGAAGTGTTAGTGCCGCTTTATAATACCTTAATAAGACAACACCTAGAATACTGCATCCAGTTTTGGTCACAATATTATAAAAAAGATGTTGAGACTCTGGAAGCTGCAGAGAAGAGCAACAAAGGAGATTAGGGGGCTGGAGGCTTAAGCATATGAAGAACAGTTACAGGAATTGGGTATGTCTAGTCTAGTAAAAAGAAGGACTGGGATGACATGATGGGGGTGGCATTTTTCCAATATTTTAGGAGTGCCACAAAGAAGAGGGGGTCAACTTATTTTCCAAAGCATCAGAAGGCAAGACAAGAAACAATGGATGGAATCTAATCAAGTTCTCCTAGAACTAAGGATAAATTTGCTAACAGTGAGAACAATAAATCAGTGGAAAACCTTGCCTTCAGAAGTTATAGCTGCTCCATCACTGGAGGTTTTAAAAAAAATTGGACAGCCACTTGTCTGGAATGGGTATAGGGCAGGGGTCTCCAACCTTGGCTCCTGGAAGCCTGGCGGACTTCAACTCCCAGAATTCCACAGCCAGCTTTGCTGGCTGTGGAACTCTGGGAGTTGAAGTCCGCCAGGCTTCCAGGAGCCAAGGTTGGAGACCCCTGGTATAGGGTCTCCTGGTTGAGTAGGTAGCTCAGAGAAACTTGAATATGTATGGACTTCAATGCCCAGAATCCCCCAGCCAGCATTAAATCAAACCATTATTATTTTTTCTTTAATTACCAAATGTCTCTCCCCATTAGTTTTGCTCTTAATGCATACAATAAGCGTAGTCCAACCAGTGTAGAATGTAGGATGCATGAAAGTGGTCCAAAAAATAATTATACTTAGGTCCAGGTGATGGATGTCTGGGAAAATGTGTCAAGTTCATAATGGAATTCTCAAAAGAGTCCCATGAATGCAATTAATTTTTGTTTCTCTGAAGGAAACTGTCACCCAGGCTCATGCACGTTGAAACAATGTATGTGCTCCTTTCTTAATTTTCTCAAATTCAATACTGGTATGGTTTAACATATGGCAAGAAAGTTCATCACTTCTCTTCACTATTCATGTTTCAATATTCTTTTTCTGTTCAGAAAAAGATGAAAAAAATACAGAAAGCATTAATCCAGTGCACCACAATTTGTTCAGATTTTTGTAAAGGAAGCACCTGTGTCAGCAAGAGCCTGACAATCTTCCCTTCCCTTTTAATGAGTTTATTTGTTTTTTATAGCTGAGTATGATGGAATGGATCGAGCCTCCAAAACGAGAACGCAAAGCCAACTATGCGGTGGATGCCTATTTTAGGGAAGCTCTCCGTGTCAGTGAGCCTAAAATCCCAAAGGTCAGCAGTGTAACCTTCTCCATTACCCAAAGAGCAAATATATTCATTTTCATGAGTGCGCAAATAAAAATTAGAACATAGCATTGATATTGTATGTGTTTAATTTCAAAGGCTCCGCGACCGCCCAAGCAGCCAAATATTCAAGATTTCCAATTCTTTCCACCGCGGTTATTTGAACTTCTTGAAAAAGAAATCCTCTATTATCGGAAGACAATAGGCTATAAGGTAAGAAACTACAACCTTAATATTAAATAAATAATATTCTAATATAAATACCCCCTCCCCCTAATTTACAAAGGCATCCTTTTTAAAATCAACTTTGTGTAGCCCTGGCCCATTCCAAACAGGATATAGGTTATTACACAAAACACATTTTCACTGCCTAAGCGCTGTATTCCTGCTGTGTCTTCCTCCACACATTACACACATGTGTCCTCTCTCTCATATATTCATGATACCCAGAAACTTTTAGAAGCTTTAAAAAGAGCTCTGGACACGTATTGGCTACTTATATATTGCTATTATTGGTACACTTGTGTCGAGCAAGTGCCTGCGAGCCATCGAGGAGGAAGGGGAAAGAGATGAATTATGATAGGTTATGTTCATCTTGCCTGAAGAACTTTCTGAGGCCTGTAAACACAAGTAAAAAAGAATGTTTCTCTACTATTGCCCTGATACCAGAGAAATATTTCCTCTCCTATCAAATCCCCAGTAGATGAAAAATGCATCAATCTTGCCTTTTGGTATTTCAGAGAAAGGCCATAAAGGGAGCTGGACAGACCTCTTATCCAGAACCCTTAATAGCGTCGCTCGCTTACTATTCATTCATTTCACTGCTGGTTTTAGGTCCCCAGGAATCCTGACCTTCCGAATGCAGCTCAGGTGCAGAAGGAGGAACAGCGGAAGATTGATGAATCGGCTCCTCTTTCTGCCGAAGAGGCCGAAGAGAAAGAACGGCTGCTCACCCAGGTATATGGCTTCTGGGCTTCACGTTTATTTCTTATTTAAAAGAAGAAGAAGAAGAAGAAGAAGAAGCTGTGATTATCAACCTGTCTGGCTTGCTGTGCAAGACGTTACCATAATTATCCCCTGGAAAACTGTAAATGCTGCCTCATCATATGGACTAATTTGTAATTGCATTGACTCGAAGGCAGAGTTGGCAGGTCTACGTGCAGCCCCCCCCCCCAACTCCATCCCCAAAGGGAGGGAAGGGGGAGTAATTGAAATATTTAATGCATATATTTTACACTGAAACGCACACATTCTCCCTTAAATAAGATAACATTTCAGCCATCCCCTACAGCTATTGGAGGCAGGAAAAAAATAAATGTGTAAGCCCAAGCTGGGGAAAATCCCCCCACTATCAATAAAAGGGGATATTTGTAGCTCAGGGCTGAAATGAGGGGTGTTTGGTACTCTCTGAGCTTGGTTGTTTTCTTACAGACGTTTCATTACCCAAACTAGGTAACTTAATCAGTACAGGCAGTCCTTGATTTATGATACAATGGAGTCCAGCATTTCTGTTGCTAAGCAAGACTTAGTTAAGTGAATTTTGGCCCATTTTATAACTTTTCTACCCACAGTTGTTAATTAAATCAACTGCCGTTCTTAAATTAGTAACATGGCTGTTAAGTGAATCTTGCTTCCCCATTGACTTTGCTTGGCAGAAGGTCGCAAAAGAGGAGCACGTGACCCCAGGGCACTGCAGCCGTCATAAATGTGAGTCAGTTGCCAAGTGCCTGAATTTTGATCATGTGACCATGGGCATGCTGCAACGGTCGTAAGTGTGAAAAATGGTCTTAAGTCACTTTTTTCAGTGCTGTTGAAACTTTGAACGGTTACTAAATGAACCATTGTAAGTAGAGGACTACTTCTGCTAGCACTGATAATGTTACCTAGTTTGGGTAATGAAACGTCTACAAGAAAACAACCAAGCTCAGAGAGCACCAGGACCCTCCTGAAAAAAGAGCTCTCCATCTTAAGTTGGTTATGCTCTGAACTTGTGTTTGCAAATATTGAAAGAGAAGGAATTATAGTCCTCTGTTTTTAAAATGCAATTAACAAAGTTCTCAGCAGCTAAGTAAAGGTAGAAAGTGGGAATTCGACAAAGAGAACAGTTGAAACTGACACAGTTCAGACTGAATTTAAAGGTTTGGCTTTTACCTAAATAAACCTTTCGTGCAAGTGATTACTATTGACTGACCAGTCCTGAGTTGAGGACTACCAATAGTGGATGGTTCCAGGCACTTTATGTTTAACATTTCATCAGTAACTTTCTGGCACAGTCTACCAATTTGGATTTTGTTATGTTTTTAATGAGTGTTGTTGAATCAGTCTAATTACTTTCATGCCTTTCATGCTGGGCTCCATTCAAACATAATTTTTAACACGCTTTGCATGTTATGAGACAGGAAGCATAGATCTTTGTTGGATTTTTCTCCAACAAAATACAACATTCTTAATATATCCTTCTACTCTATATTAGCACTTAGGCTTATATATTAAGGACACATATACTTGAATCTTCCACTTGAAATGTTGACTTAACAAACTGTCTTTTGATCATTTAAATTGCCAGTGTCAAATGAAGTGAATCTTACAATGAAAATACAGATGGTTCCTAATCTCTTTACAGACAGAGTAAACATTTTTTACAACACTGTTTAATGTTTGAAAATAGGTACATAAAACATCTGAATCTTTTTGCCCTTGTCTGTTTACCTTTCTTTTTACATTTTTCTATCCACATATTTTTGATTGTGTCAAATCAATACGACCATCTTGTTCTTTGTTTAAAAATATTTTTATTTTTATTTTTACACTGGTAACGCCAAAATGGTAGAACATCAGTAAAAGCAAAGAAATACAGTTTCATGTTGAAGGGTCCATTTCAGCAATTGTCTGAAAATATACAGCTGCTTCAGCAGATGGTAGCAGCTGGTTGATATTGTCTGGGTTCTGAAGTTAAATAAAATTGAGTCTGATTAGTACACGGTAGAGATTCCTACAGGAAATTCCAGGTTTGTGGACTGGATTGGGAAAATTTGAAGAAAATTATGCCACAAAAAAAGACCATGGAAAGCCACTTCTGTATTCTATACTGATGAAACAAGACCAATAATGATGTATCCCTAGTCTCCCAAAACTGGCCTCAGCTTGAAAGAAACTCTGCATATGCAAAATGTTTTTTGAATTTGAAGCGCCCCCTCTCCAAATACAGGTAGTCCTTGACTTACGACCACAATTGAGCCCAAAATTTCTGTTGTTAAGTGAGACATTTGTGAAGTGAGTTTTGCCCTATTTTACTACTTTTCTTGCTACAGTTGTTAAGTGAATCACTGCAGTTGTTAAGATAGTAACCTGGCTGTTAAGTGAATCTGTCCTCCCGATTGAATTTGCTTGTCAGAAGGTTGCAAAAGTTGATCACATGACACCGAGACATTGCAATGGTCATAAATATGAACCAGTGGCTAAGTGGCTGAATTTAGATCATGTGACCATGGGGCTACTACAGTGGTCATAAGCGTGAAAAACAGCCACAAGTCACTTTGTTTCAGTGCCATTGTAACTTTGAATGGTCACTAAATGAACTGTAGTATGTTGAGGACTACCTGTATCTTAAGTATGAAACACGTTACTCTCTGCATTTGGCAAGTATTTTAAGTCCCCCCAAAATTGAAGCTTGAAACATTTCTGAATTCTTAGAACAGACTGTTTCTGTCTGAAATGTTTGTAGTATACCTGGCTGGTTTTCAATAAATCCGATCTCAGAAATAAGTGTCAAATACAGAATTTACAGTAGTTCTGCAATTGGTCAAACACTTGATTATAAGTGGCACACTATATAAAATATTTGACATTTGTCTCTCCAGTAATTAACTTTGGTTGTTGCCAACCTTTAGAGGTCCCTGATTATAATGGCTTAAAAGTTTAATGTTGTTTAAGGAACTGTTTTTAGTGCCAATTTTTTGTTTATATTCCTTCCATAGTCAGTAGGAGATTTTTTTTTCATGCCCCCCCCTCCATATTTTATCAAAAGTATGCATGGGGATTGTCTTCTCTTGCAGGTGTTAATTTCATTCACCATTTGCTTTGTAAGTGTTTGAAACAGAATGTTCATGTATTTAGTTCCAGAAGATTGCCTGTGACATTTGGACAAGTGCCCTTGTATTCTTGAAGGGTTTTTTTTTTTGTTAGTTACTTGTAATTGTTCAAATGTGATACAAGTGAAAGCCCACTAAGATTCGGGCTGAACTTTCTTTCTTTGGAGACTTGCTATTTACAAGCATGAATAGAACAACTTCTGCATGAGGAGATGTGTTTAAAAATAACTCAGCTTTTTATGACTTGAGTAATAAACCCTGGATAATAGATGTTTATGGAAATACTGCAAGATCATTAACCCCTGTAATTATTATGTGACATTGTACCAAGACATTAATGAGCAAATCCAACTATATCCTCCTAAGATGCCAGATCTGACAAAAACAACCTCTTCTTTTAACAGGGTTTTACAAACTGGAACAAAAGAGACTTCAATCAGTTTATTAAAGCTAATGAAAAATATGGCCGTGACGATATAGATGATATTGCCCGTGAGGTGGAAGGAAAGTCACCTGAGGAAGTTATCGAGTATTCTGGTGCGTTAATCGTTCCTTGATTAATTAAGAATGATTGCGAACAGTTCATTTTTTAATCTATTGGGTTACTTTTGTAAGTCTACCAAGGATAGAGAAGTCTGAAATAATGTGGAATGAAGGAAATGTGTCCTGGATGGAAAGATTTAAGATCTGCCGAGGGATTATGCTGAGGTTGATGCCCCATAACTCTGCACCTGTTCCTGTTCCTGCACTGATTGAGTTTTACATTATAGAACATAGAATAATAGAGTTGAAAGGGACCTCAGAGGTCTTCTAGTCCATCCCCCTGCTTGAACAGGAGACCCTATACCAGGGGTCTCCAACCTTGGCTCCTGGAAGCCTGGCGGACTTCAACTCCCAGAATTCCACAGCCAGCTTTGCTGGCTGTGGAACTCTGGGAGTTGAAGTCCGCCAGGCTTCCAGGAGCCAAGGTTGGAGACCCCTGCCCTATACCATTTCAGACAAATGGTTATGACATGTTTCCCTTGACAGTGCTGTAGCTGGCAAGGCGGGGGGGGGAGGGGGGAAGAGTGGCTGGATTTATTATTCCTTTCTCCTGACAGCATTATAAGGCTGATCACTATTTGGCTGAGTTACGGGTTCACAAGAATCCCAGCTGCATTTCCAATGCAAACACAGTTCTGCTTTGCAGACTCGGCCATATTTTTCAAGGGCAGCAACATTCTTTACAATATTTCCCATCAGGGGTGGGTTTCTACCGGTTCTGTCCATCTCTGTAGAACCGGTAGCTCTGAAGAGCAGCAGACATAGAACCAGTTCTATGTCTGCTGATGTTTTTGCCCACCCACCCACCCACCCAGGCTCTTACCTGATCTTTATTTCCTGCTTTTTCAACTTCAGCTGCCGAACGAGGCACAGCTGCAGTTAGAAAAGCAGGAAAAGAGGGTTGTTTCAAAGGCTGCTTCTCGGCAGGCAGCTGCTGATGACGATTTACAGGCATGCGGCTCCCAGCCTGCAGGGAAGCTTGTAAATCCCGAACTGGTTGTTAACTCTATCGTATCCCACCCGTTTCCCATCCTTAAGAGTCAAGGGTTCTCACTTAACAGCCTCTTCTCCCTTCTACACTCCACTCCCGATGCTATCATTTGAGGTCATCCTGTGCCCTCTATTTTCACACATATAAGGGCCTTCATATGTAGAGTTGGGTGCTGAAGCCACATTGTTTCCAGAGAAGTATCAGGCACAGCTGGTACAAATTCTAGTTTCAAGACTTACATGTGTATATGCCCAGATTAAAATTAGGTAGAAAATTAGGTTTCATTGCTAATACCTGTGGCACTTGGAATGGTGCATTGTTTCAATAATCATAATGTGAGAATGATGGAGATTAAAAGAAGAAAATGGAAGAAGCTGCTATGCTCTAGCAACCTCTGAACTCCAAAAATACTTTAAGATATCGTTTAATCTTGTAGTTTTCAGTTATGATTTAAAAACAAAACACCCAAGCCTGTGTTATGCTTACTTAGATGCTCTCATAAAGAAAGAAAGCATTTCTGGTTGTTACATCATGTACAATGTTGACATAATAGGTTTTCGTGATGATATTGGCAAGACTGAACAAAAGTTTAGCCTTTACCACAGTCCCTGGATCCCTAAGAGTTTAATACAAAAATGGATAAAATTCTGTCTTTTGTACAAGTTGCTTTGATGGCATCTTTTGAAATGTTCCATTTGCAATTGTTCGACACCGAAAACTCAGAAGACATTTAGCCCTCTTTGAGGCATTTAGAGGAACTAGCAGGTTCACCCTATAAAACTGAATACTGGAAAAATTGGGACACAATATTTTACACAATACTTTGGAATTCACTATCATAAAATATAGTGCTGGCTGCCAGCTTGGCCAGCTTAAAAACAAAAGGCGTGTGTGTGTGTGTGTGTGTGTGTCACTGATTCAGGGGGATTCAGGGGATCTCACTGGCTATTTGCCTTGATGGCACTGGATCTGCCCCTGAAGACTGTCTCCTGGGAAACTAATGGGTTCCTTGCACAGTTGGTTGGCCACTGGGAGAATAGACAACTTGACCAGATGGGGCATGGTTTATGTTTTTACAGCATAGAGTCAACTTGAAATGTGGGAAACTGCATCTTGTAGCAGAGAAGATAAGATGGAAAGGCCTGTTGGCTTTAGTCTGTACCTCTTTTTTCTGTTCCTCTTCCACCCTCCCTTGAATAACACTTAATCAGATTTAAACTTAATTGCTTATTTTAAAGTTACATTTTCCCTCCAGCTTATAATGCCCTCTTTGAAGAAATGTCTGAAAAAATTTGTAGGAAATTTGGATTGCTTCACCTACTTATAAAATTCAGTCAGATACGTATTTTCTTTCTTGTTTTGAATTTCTGAAAGATCTGAGAGCATTGGCATAAAAAAGGTTAATGGCATGAAATATAACTTGGTAAGTTTTCAGAATATTTAAAACATTTTTCTACACTGTAATTTCATTTAGCTCAGCTTAAGGAACTCGATGCTTTAATTGCTTTGAAGTAATATTCCTTTTATTATGGAACATGTAAGATTATTATTATTATTATTGTAATTTCAGCTGTATTTTGGGAACGTTGCAATGAACTCCAGGACATTGAGAGGATCATGGCTCAGATTGAAAGAGGAGAAGCCAGAATACAGAGGAGGATTAGCATCAAAAAAGCACTGGATGTCAAAGTAAACCTATCCATTAATATTCTCCTAATTAATCTTGTCCTTCAAAAACCAGCAGGTGGTGATTGCCCCCAGCTGACAAAATTATTCTCTGTCCTTTCCTAATTTTTTATTTCAAAACTTCCGTAACCAATTTAGAAGTAGGCAAATTTAACCTTTGTGTATGTATTTATAAAGCTGTAAGAATTAAAATGCCCCAATATATATTAATTTACATCAAGTTTGTGTTAGACACTTAGCAACCACATAGATACTTTCTCTCTCTAACAATCTGTCCTTAATCTGGTATTTCAAATTTTCCAACAGTGCAGCCACTGTAACTGAATCCATCCACATTATTATTGTGTAAATGTACGTAATCCAACTCCCAATGATTCTTTCCTTTCTTTGCAATAATGGTGAATATCTGTATCTTGGGTATAGGATGACGGTGAAGGTTCATTCTCTGAGCTTGTGGGTTGGTTTCCAAATGTTTCATTACCAGGCTAGGTAACACCTTCAGCAGAATTTAGGGAATATCAGTGTTCTTCTGTTTATAATGGCTTCGGGTGTGCGTGTGTCAAGTGGGAGTCCTGTGATGGAGAGGTTACATCAGGGGAGGGTCATTGGGAGGTGAACTGGTGGGGAGGGGCTTGCATAGATTGGTTGAGGGTCAGTGCCATCTCTGGTTAGCTGTGTGGTTGATTTAGATTCTGAAGGGTTTGTAGGCTGGTTGTAGGAGCCTACGAACCCCTCAGAATCCAAATAAACCACAAAGCTAACTAGAGACAGCACTGACCCTCAATCAATCCACGCAAGCCCCACAAGCAGTTCACCTCCCAATGACCTTCACCTGATGTAACCTCCCCATCACAGGACTCCCACTTGACACACACACACCCGAAGCATCTCCTAAATTCTGTTGAAGATGTTACCTAGCCTCATAATGAAAAGTTCGGAAAACAACTCACAAGCTTGGAGAATGAATATTCACCCTTTCTTTTCTTTGTTAAAAGTCCCTCTTCTTTTTTCTTCTACTTTCTCAGCATTAGAGCCATTTCCAGATGGCTAAGTCTTCACATCATGTCTCCAAAACAGGATAATTTGTCCCAGTATAAGCATAATGCTATTCTGGTGTTACATCACTAGTATTAAGACCTTAATACTTAGAACTACCAAATACATTTTGAGCGGAAATGATTTTTTTGTTTTGACCTTGGTGTAATTACAGTGAATTTCCTGCCGTTGAAATAAGAGCGCATAGCTATTGAATGAGATGCTGACAGAAATGCTTAGCAGAAGAAATCTGATACATGCATATATGTTTATATATATATTTATAAATATATATATTATATATTTTTATAATTTTTAGATTGCAAGGTATAAAGCCCCTTTCCATCAGCTGCGAATTCAGTACGGAACCAACAAAGGCAAAAATTACACAGAAGAAGAAGATCGGTTCTTGATATGCATGTTGCATAAAATGGGATTTGATAAAGAGAACGTTTATGAAGAGCTAAGACAGTGTGTGCGCAACGCACCCCAGTTCAGATTTGATTGGTTTATTAAGTCCAGAACTGCCATGGTAAGAAAGGGTCTGCTGATGCAGTCTTGGTTTATGTGTGCATGTCTTTTCTTTGGCTTTTTAACTCCTTTTGGTTTGACAGATCTGATTGTGTTACGCTATTTTTATTTTGAAATAGTTAACTACAACTTATTTTGAACAATGGGAAAAAATATTAAAAATCTGCTTCTCTTGAGCTGTTTTGCTCTGGTGCCACATTGTCATATCTGTATGGCTATGCATTCCCCATCTAAGAATATGTGATGTCCAGATTTCAGAAGAGTCAGAATAGAGATGGAAGGGACCTTGGAGGTCTTCTAGTCCAACCCCCTGCTAAAGCAGGAATCCCAATACCACTTCAAACAAATGGCTATCCAGTCTCTTCCTAAAAACCTTCAGTGATGAAGCACCCACAACTTCTGAAGGCAAGGCATTCCACTGGTTGATTGTTCTCACTGTTAAGAAAATTCTCCTTAATCCTAGGTTGCTTCTTGATTAGTTTCCATCCATTGTGTTTTTGTCCTGCCTTCACGGCTTTGGAAAATAGATTGACCCCCTCTTCCTTGTGGCAGCCCCTCAAATACTTGAATACTGCTATAATGTCACCCCAGTCCCTCCTGTCTCTAGACTAGCCAAACCCAAATGCTGCAACCGTTCTTCATATGTTTTAGTCCCTGGGCCTTTAATTTTCTTAGTTGTTCTTCTCTGCACTTTTTCCACATCTCAACATCTTTTTTGTAATCTGTGCAGAAACTACATCAGGAACTGACATAAATGAACACTGGCATCCTAAGAATGCTTTTTCAAAGTACTTTGTCTCTTTGTTAGAGACAAAGAGAGTCCAGTTGCCTTTTGAAAAAGCACCTTTGGGACAATCATGACCTTGGATGGCTGAGAATCTCCATAGACATAATACTGGAACTAGTAAAGAATTAGAATTGGCGTCTGTTTTATGACACTGAAAATTAAAAGAAATTTGCCTGTTGCAATGCCAAGATACCCGTGATTTGTTTAGATGAATAGTCGCTCTTTGGGGTTACTGTCTAGATAATGTCCACACTGGAATATTTATAAAACTCCATTGGAGATATCGGGATCATTTAAAACAATCTACTTGTGCTTTACGTTGATTGTCTTCTTAAATTCTACCTGAAGTGAAGGAGAAATTTTCCTTGCAAAAACAAATGTGCAATTGTTTGACTTTGGGCAGATAAATGAAATGACATATTAAATTTTAATTGCAGAGGATATCATTGCTAAATTGTCTCTGCAGTGTATCACTTCTGAACCTCAGCATGAATTTCTAGAACTATTTTCTTTAGGATAAAATGAACCAGACACAACAAATGTGAGTTCCTTTGAGGAATATTCAGATTTAATGGCAAATCCCAATGCTTCCATAAGCGACCAACACTAAGCAAATATATGCTACTCTCTAGCTTATGTAAAAGAATATCTCATTTTCTATAATTAGCTGCTTCAGCTTTCAACATCTTGGTGTCTTCTGCATACAGTTACAATTCTCCCAGCCCTCTTTTTTGTCATAAACACACAAACACACGTTATTGGGTAAGGCAGATGTTGAAGAACAAAAAGTGTTAACTAACATGCCCAAGAAGTTGGAACAACATAGTTAAAAGCCTATAAAATTAGCAAGGATAAATGGTTAGACAGAGGACTTGAAGAAAGTGGGTAAAGGGGTTTATTTCCACTTTCTTAACATGAGGACCTGGCTTCTTCTAGTAAAATGCACTGGTGGAGAATTCAGGACAGATGGAGTAAGCTCTTGGTATACCATTAAGTTATTCCTTGGTATACCAGGAATTTGTTGACATAAGGTATAATGATAAGACACTAGTTTAGATAAGCCTTCTCCATATGTCCCCTCTAGATGTGTGGGTGCTGCAATTCCTTGACTTCCCAACCATACTGGATCCATGACATCTGGAGAATGCATGTTGTAGAACAGGGGTGTCAAACTCAAGGCCCATGTGACGAGATGCTTAGATCTGGCCCATGGGGGCCACCTTGGAAACAATAAAGGACCAGCCCTCCGTGCCTCTGCCAGCAAAACCTCTGTGCCTCTGTACATGCCCTCCCCCCCGCTCCATTTTCGCTGGCAGAAGGCTAGCAAAACAAACTAAAATCAAAACAAGAGGATAAATGTTTTTCCCCTTTTGCAACTGAGCATGCAAGAAGGGACAGGAAAGGAGAAAGGGAAAGAGGAAAGACAAAGAAAAAGAAGGAAAGGTGGGAAGACAGCAAAGAAGGAAGGAAAGGAAGGATATTATAATGAGAGAGAGGAAGGGTCTGAGGGAAGTCTTGCCTTAATCCTTGGCCACCACAGGTGATGTCCAACTGGCCATGCTCACCCCTCTGCCCCTTGAGGTCAAACCCAACCTTGATGTGGCCCTCAATGAAATAGAGTTTGACACCCCTGTTGTAGAAGATTGCATCAGCCATTTTCACAGAGGAGCAGTGGTGCTTAGTCATACTACTTCCAGGCTCAATATATCTCTGAATGCCAATTGCTCAAAAGTGACAATGGAGTGGAAAATGTTCTACTTACAGGGTTCCTAGGAGAAACTGAGCATCTAAAACAGGTGAATCCTTCATGTGAGCCAGCAAGTCTCTTTTCATACCCAGCCATCAATTCTGTTCACTTATTGGGTCCATTCTTGAACCTTCTCAAAACATTTTTGGTCCGTGCTTCTATCAGGTGTATACCTGAAAATCCAACATTTTGGACAAAAGTAAAACTTTCTGTAAAATGCTTAGTTACATGAAATCATTTGTTACCTCAAAAGGATAAGAGGAAGCATTTTGCAGCTGCATCTGTGCTTAAACATGCAAAAGGGAGGGAAAAAAGCAAATACAATATGTTTCTGCATTTTGCTTGGAAGATCTTCATTATGTTTCGATGGCCACAAGATGTCTCTCTGGTTCTAGCTAAATTAGCTGATTTGCCTCCCTGCGGCTCATCAGTTCTGCTTTCATTTGAAAAATTATTTTTCAGAAAACCCACATGATTCTACGGCAAGTCTTATTTTCTTGCAAGCGTGTAGCTCACACAGTATGAATCTGTAAGTGGCATGATCATTTCTATAAGACTCCCATTTCTTCTTCTTCCCCAAACTTCACCTTTAGATGCTCTGCTTTGGTACCAGCCTTTCTTCTTAGTGACAGTGATAAAGATGGGATCGTTAAACACCACTGATCTGTTCTTTTCAGGGCATGATGTTTGTCTTTTCCCAATGTACATTTTATTAGTCTAGGTTCGTTGGCGTATGTATTCTGTACTGAGCTAGTCAATATACTGCATCATTTTTCATCATTAACATATATGCCTCATGGTCTATATCAGTGAAAAACAACATTTCTTCCTTTTAGGACATAGACAAGTTTTCCTGCCCCTCATAGTGGAGATTTCATATTTTGACAATTTCTTTATGATCAAAAAATAGTCACAGACTTCATTCTAGAGGTCTTCTAATGGAGAGAGATGCTGATAATATGTGTAACACCAGCACTTCATTACTGTACTTCCTTCTGTTCCAAATGATGGCTGTGTTGCAGTAACTACTCTTATTTAGAAAACAATCTGGAAACCTAGAACAGGGGTCTCCAACCTTGGCAACTTTAAGACTTGTGGACTTCAACTTCCAGAATTCCTCAGTCAGCTTTGTTTTGCTGGCTGAGGAATTCTGGGAGTTGAAGTCCACAAGTCTTAAAGTTGTCAAGGTTGGAGACCCCTGTCCTAGAAAACTTCACACTCTAAGGTTACTACTTATAGAAATGGAATATTGGCAAGAAAAAGATCTAAGGCATCTAGTAATGCTACATGATTTGAATGTCAAAATATATGGCAAACATTTTACAGGAAGTTTCATGGAATAATTAAAAGCTCATAGTGCTGTTTATAAAGGGCCCTTGTGAACAAGCACAGCTTTCTGTTCTTATAGGGGATGCGAGTATGATCTTTAGAATTTGTGGATAAGGAAGCAAAACACTTGATGTGCCTTGTACGTGTGAAGAGCTAGCATAGTCACAAATAATATCTAAATTCAAGTCTAAAGTCGATACTACAGCAAAATACTGCTAATGTTTCTCTGCTGATTTGCAGAGTTGGTATTGTGCTCAGTGCCTTCCATAAATACATTTTCCAAAGCGGGATGTAGCTTGACAGAAGTACCAGCCAATATTTATTGATCTAATATTCCTATTACAATGATGGTCTGAATGGCACTGATGACTCCTTAGGTCTCCATTGCCCTTATGCATCCCTGGCCAAACAATGCTCACGTTAGTGTAGAAATATGAGAAGGAAGGGGCTCTTGGAAAATTTTCAAATTTTGAAAGAATTCAGAGTAAAGATGTTTCATGCTCATATAGGCTTGGCATACTTCCAAAATACTCAAGGTATTTTTTTTTTTTTACATGATTCAGTTTTGAGGTTGGTTTGCAACATAAGTCATAATCTCACCGGTCTTCTGCTATTGCCATATTTGAACAAGGAAACAATTCCCAGTGTAGTGTGTTAAATGAGTGGGAAGGTAAACAGCTGGTATTGTGCATTCCTCCATAACTAGGGAACATTTTTAAATAATCTAAAAAATACTTTGAATTGTTTTTGGGTTGCGCATAAAAAACTGGAAGAAACTCAGATAACAGAAATTCTTTGGGAATCTGGGGACTGTTTTCAGTCCAGATAGTTTTGAGAGGGGTCAAATTGTATTTCTTTCCTGTGGCCTTTTTTTTTTTGCCAAAATGGCAGCCCATGAGAAGAAGGGTAGCTGTTTTTTTAACACACTTGGTCTTGTTTCATTCTGATCTTAATTTTGGGACAATTCATCTTATAGTGAATACAAGCCCAAAATTTAACAACTCTTAGTAGAGGCTTATTCACAGAGAACTTAAATGCTAGACAGTGTAGTTTTGGTAGGATACCTGGAGATGACAGGACTTTTACCCCTCTCCTTCCATTATGTAGCTTGTGAGTCTTATGGAGGAGTAATTTCATTTTTTGAATGGCTTTTGTTGCCCTCAAATGAGAGCATCACTTCAGTGAAATATTATTTGCTATCGTAATTAAGCATATTGAGACCATATTCCAAGCCAAAAAAGATTTATAATAAGATTGATGTGTTTGGTGTTAAAATCACAAGCGGTGTTTATAGCGCTCACGTATCCAAATTTTAGATGTATTTTAAATAACACAATCTGCTTCTCTATATAAAATGGTGGATTAGCAGAGAGTACAGGAAATTTTATTGCATGGTTGTGAGGCTCAGGAAGGGTTGTTTCAGTGGAGAAAACACTGCTGCAGTTAATTGGACCGACTCATCATCTCCCTTCCTGGTTGTGAAGTCTATGGAATGGTCAACTAAAAATACTTATCAAAATATTTTTTGACAACATTTCCATCTGTCAATTATAAATGGATCCTGCTTGGATCCTCACGTACACTACAATGGTACAGTTCTTGAAAATAAATTCATACATATGAAGGCCCACACAAGCTAAAGAACTGGCAGCTGGGGCTTCATATTTTTCTATGTATAATAAATAATTTGTTTCACTTATGGCTCATAACAATCAAATTACAGTAAAATCATTAAAATAGAAGGATAAAAATGGCAAAAGGGATGAAGTGAGGGGTCAGACAGACCGAAACTTTATTTATTTTGATTATTGGCCAATAAAAGTTGAATAAAACAAGCAGCACAAAACTATCCTCTAATAAGAACTATTGGCAACCATTTGTGCGTGAAGCTTACACATAATAAATGAATTTATCGTGATTGTTTTAACAGTCATGCAGATAAAAATTATCAGAGTGCCACATAAATTTAAATACAAGAGCAATAATCAACTGTTGGCAAATATTCCTGCAGAACTGGCAATACAGAAGAACAGGAGCTGTGGTCACAGGAGAAGTGAGAGGCTCTTTGTCTCTTATCAAGGTCTTTATCAAGGAATTTCTATGTCCAGTGCATGGTTTTAAGAATTATGCCTATGCTGCCCAATTTAGAGAACTCTTTCATAATCAAGAGCTGTGGTGGTGTAGTGGTTAGAATGCAGTACTGCAGGCTACTTCTACTGACTGTCAGCTGCCAGCAGTTCAGCAGCTCGATCCTGACTGGCTCAAGGTGGACTCAGCCTTCCATCCTTCTGAGGTTGATAAAATGAGGTCCCAGATTGTTGGGGGCAAAATGCTGACTGTAAACAGCTTAGAAGGGGCTGTAGAGCACTGTGAAGCAGTATATAAGTCTAAGTGCTCTTGCTTTCATAGAATCACAGGGCTGGAAGGGACCTTGGAGGTCATCTACTCCAACCCCCTGCTCAAAGAAGAAGTCTTATGCTATCCTGGACAAATGGTTGTCCCATCTTTTCTTGAAAACGTCCGGTGATGGAGCATCTACAGCTCCTGGAGTCAAGCTGTTCCCTTGGTTAATTTTTCTCACTATGAAGAAATTCCTCCTATTTCCAGGTTGGATTTCCCTCTGATGAGCTTCAACCTGTCCTGCCTTCAGGTGCTATGGAGAATAAAATAAACCGATAAAGAAGGGCTCTTGATTCTTTGGTATTTATGATTTTAGGGAATGTACAGTTCTATGAAAAATCGAACTGAAAAGCAAAATAGGGCAATGTAAGAAAAGCAAAGAATTTTTCTTGAGAAAGATTCTCTTATGCACTTTTGTATATGACAAAGCAAATCTTGCCAAACCTACTTTAGATTGAAGTTGTGTTTATCTTAAAAGTGGCCAGTTGTTTCCAGAAAATCAGTCTACCCGTATAAAGGATTGCAGAGGATTCTGTTTGCAGCTGTATCTTTTCCTGGGGTCTTAATGGCTGCCTTTTGGAACTGCTGCGTGGTCCCAGGGAATGGTGTGGCTCTACATACAGAAGATGCAGTTTGGTATCATGTTCATACTCTTGTGTACTCCAGAGGGCTTTTCTGGAATTGGATTCAAAGTGCAGTTCAGCTCTACACTTAAAGTAGTCAATCCACAATCTCATAGGGCATAATGAGGGCTTTGGCCCACCTCCTCTTCAATCCTTTGGATAAAAACTACTTTAGAGTGTGTCCTGCTGCTAAAGTCAACAAACATAAAAGCTACATTGCCAGCATGAAGCACATTTTAATAAGATTTCTTGGCTTTGTTTCATCCTTTCAGTGTGCATGAATTATCCACGCCTTCTAGCCTGGTCATCTTGCGTTTTAATGTTTCTACTCAGCTTCCTTTGGTTAAAGTGCTGCAGAACTTGATATTTCCTTTTGAATCTTACACAGGAACTCCAGAGACGGTGTAATACACTCATATCACTCATTGAAAAGGAAAATATGGAAATTGAGGAAAAAGAGAAAGCTGAAAAGAAGAAGCGGGGAACCAAGACACCAGTGGTAATTAATGAATATCTTCTCATCGCATTTATTTATTTTTTACATTTAAAACGTGTTACATTTCCTTCGGTGAAGAAGCTTTAAAACAGAAATGAAAATAAATGTTCAAATTCAGTCAAAAAACATAAATCAGTATAACTCAATAGCAATTCAAAAATCATTGGCGAATAAGGGAAAATCTTGCAGCTGGAGGAAAAAAAGTATCCTTCTAGAATGAAAGAAAGGAGAAAAATAAACGAAACAGCTGCCAAGATCTCTTTTTTAAAGTAGAGAATTGTTGGCTTTCCAAATATTAGATTATAAGTTATGTCTTTTCCAGTAGTGGGTATTCAGGCACTCCTGAGAGAATGTGCAAGGCCATTGCATTTTGACTCTTCTACTAGTGGGGAGATTCACATTAAAGATACTAGTATCTGAAACTCAAATTTCTTTGGTTAGGAAAAAAAAATGAGTAAGAATTCATAAAGGAGAAATCTCTAAGGGATAAGGATCATAGGCTCTGAGGGGTTTTATGAGTTAATTTCTTGGATAATTTGCATAGAATGTACTGGTTAAAATGTGATGCGTTGCAGTTGTGAATGAATTCGAAATCTTTAAATACACAGCAGCAACAGAATTCACGAATTGGAGTCTTTATAAAGTTAAGACTGACTCCTAGAACTGCAGGGGTGAGAGATAGTTGGGGAGTCTTTTGAGACTATCCATAATCTTACTGTAATGTGTTTAGAGCTTCAATTGAGTAGATAAAATGATTCTAGTTAAACAGTAGCCCAAATGCATCGTTTACCATTTTCTGTTGGAAAAAGGCATATTGATTAGTTACAATTAGATACAGAAAGGAAAAGACCGTGGAGATCTTACAATAGTCCGACTCCCTGCTCAGGCAGGAGATCCTATACTATTTCTGAGAAATGGCTGTCCAGTTTTTTTCTTAAAAAACCTCCAGTGATGAAGTACCTACAACTTCTGAAGGCCAGCTGTTCCACTGGTCAATTGGTCTCACTATTAGGAAGTTTTTCCTTAATTTTAGGTTACTTCTCTCCTTGATTCATTTCCACCAAGTATAAGAAGGGTGGGGGGGCAGGTTCAATACAATCAGACTTCTAAGATAGCAGTATAGCAATAGCATTTAGACTTGCATACCACTTCACAGTGCTTTACAGCCCTCTCTACAGAATCAGCCTCTTGCCCTCAACAATCTGGGGTCCTCTTTTTACCCACCTTGGAAGGCTGGAAGGATGGGTCAATCTTGAGCTGGTCAGGATCGAACTTCTGGCAATTGGCAGAATTAGTCTGCAATCCTGCATTCTAACCATTGCACTACTATGATTCTTATATAGCAATAGCACTTAGACTTATATATTGTTCCACAGTGCTTTGCAGCCCTCTCTGAGTGGTTTATCGAGTCAGCCTATTGCCCCCAACAATCTGGGTCCTCATTTTACCCACCTTGGAAGGATGGGAAGGTAAATCAATCTTGAGCCAATGAGAATCAAACTGCTGGCAATTGGCAGTTAGCAGACTCAACCTTGAGCCAGTCAGGATCGAACCTGCCGGGCACTTGGCAGAATTAGTTTGCAATTCTGCATTCTAACCACTGCACCACCTAAGATGCTGTTCTTTGAGCCAATCTCAAAAAAAGACATTTTAGCCTTCCTGTGGAGTTGATTTCCTGGTTAGTATACCTACTGGGCTTGATATCATGATCCACACTCTCTGCCTCTGTTATGAAAGGCAGCCTCCAGTCGTGGCAACCAACGTTATAGGTTCATAGCCCTTCAAAGTCAGGCAGGGTTATTGTTTAATTGACTGGAACATCTGACTCAGCTTCCTTCTTTAAAAGAGCTGATTTTTTGGGGGTGGGGGGTGTTCTCAGTTTTCTCAGCAAAGTCACTGAATTTGATTAATGAGTTTAATAAAAACATGACACACCAGTTTGTTTCAGTTGTGTGTGTGTTTAACTCAAATCGCTATGTATTAGTAGAACTCATTTGAAGTTCTGACCACATCAAAGGTCACGGACAATTTTGCAAGATTCCACCTAGTTTTAAAAGGTTTGCCAATTTTCTCTCAGCACTGTGTGTCTTTTCAAAGGCCCTGTTTGTATATGGGTGGATGAAAGGTAGCTGGCAACTTAATGGCCTACTCAATTTTATTACGTTTCTAAAATACCATGTGATTAATGAAAATGACATTTTCTTTTTCCCCCCCCCTTTAGTCTCAAAAAAGAAAAGCCGAAGCTGCTACAGAAAACTCTGGAAAAAAAGATGCCAAGAAAGCAAAGACGTAAAACAGAGAAACAGTCTCCAACTGGAAAAAATATATATTTTCCTCTCTAACCCATGTTTTTGATGCTGTCTGTGTATTCCTAGTACTGTCCCCCTCAATTCCTCGTGGTTTTAATTTTTTGCAAATCTGTATTTTTTACAATGCCTTCCTTTACCTATTGAGTAGTTTAATATTTGATGCATTCCAATATTTTTGTGCACTTGTACTTTGTGATATTTCTCATGTCTTCAGCAAAATTTACTCGGTCCTTGTTTCTCTAAAGATTGTGCTGAGTTTTTTTTTAGCTTTCATGTTTTATATGCTGCTGCTTTCACACAAACGAACTTCCCCATTGATTCTATAGTTGTATTATTGTTTGCTACTTTATATAATTGTGGAGAACTAAATGGAATTAAAATAGCCTGAGGTGAAAGACACATTTAATATTGTCTGCTCATTTTCAATTCTTTTTCAGCTACAGCTTTTGATATTTTAAAAGAGCAGTTAAAGAATTGTCTGCAAGGATATCAAAACATTTTAATTTTTAATTTTAAAAAGTTTAAATTTTTGAAAAGGCAACTGAACTGATTTTTTTGAGGAGGAAGAAGACCACAATGACGTTTTGCTTCCTATCCTGGCAGGTTCATCAGTTGTATTGGATGGTGTGGGAGATAGAAGGACAGTTATTGACAGTTGAGATTAATTGGGGCAGGAGGGAATGATAAGTTCTGACAGGATGGTGGTTGGGGGAATGGAAAGTTGTTTTCTTTAGACAACACTCTCTGAGAGCCATTATAATTACTTGGCGTCAGCAGAATCAGAGGCATGGAATCTTCTTGGAACAACCAATGGAAACATCTTTTTCTTCTTCAATTTTTTTTTTAGTCCAATTGCCTTTTCAAAAATAAACACCACTTTTGATACAACTGTGACCTGGATGACTTGAGAATTTTCATTGACATTGGCAGGTATGTTCTTGCATCATTCTTCCATTTTTGGAAGGGAAGGAGATTTATTTGCAGGCTATCAATCTTGTCCTTTTCTTGCTATGATGTTATATTCCATCCTGCTATTTTCTTGATGTCTTACACTGAAAGGCAAGGTGTATGCTCTGTTAGGTATTCACATAAGAAGAAATATTCTTCGCCTATACTCAGATTTCTCCACTTGCATGTTATTTGAAGTCTTGGATGCCCATATATGGTAGCTGTAGCGGAGAATAAGCATAGCTCAAGTTGAAATGTTGGGATCTTGGTGTTTGTTGTGGGTGTGGAGCTTCTCAGTGTAAAGGTTTTCAAGCTGCATAGTACATGTCAGTTATCATGACTGTAAGTCATGTAGGGTGTCTACATTTATCTATGCTGTTCAGAGATAAAGCATCAGTTATGTAGAACATTCTAATTTGGTTGTAAAATTGAGAAGTTAGAGAATGAAGAGAGTTCTGGTTATACACTATATGAAGAGTTCTAGTCCTGCCTTAGGCACAAAAGCCAACTAGGTGACTTTGGGCCAGTCATCAGAAGATTCTGAATTCTAGTCTCACCTTGTCCATGAAGGCCAGTTGGGTGATCTTAGACCAGTCATTCTCTCTTAGCCTAACTCATTTCACAAAGTGGTTATTGCAGAGAATATCAACATTGAACTGAACCTGGCAGAAGCCATTTTCTTGTTCATCGTTGCCACACAGTACATGATGGGGGGAAGGAGGTTGGAATGCCTCCCTAGATGCAACACAGAGCTTTCTTGTGGTAACCAAGGTCATCTCCCTAGGTTATTTATTTTATTTAGCATATGGCACTGTCAGCCAGGGATTACTGAGGTGGCTGCCTCTGTGATGACCCAGGGCGTGGCACAAAAGCAATACAGTCAAATAATAAGTAGGAGTCCCTTTATTAGCTCCAACTTTGCCCCTTCTGGGCTGGAGAAAAACTCTCCCGGGAACAGCCTTTGGCTGCAGAGATTCAAGTCCAAAAAGTTGTCAACAAAAACTTTATAAGTCTAAATCAAGGCATGATGAGCTCATTAATCCTGCAAGGCAAGAGAAGGAGTTCCAGATATAAAGGAACAGCAGTAAATCAACCCAGTTGGGAGGATGCCAGGAACGCAGATAATTAAAGTCAACACAAGATAAACTCACATTTGTTCCCAGCAGATGCCACACTCAGCTTGCATCTCTTTTAAACTCTTCCCAGATGAAGGGAATCAGGGCCCTTTCCTCCCCTGAAAGCCATTCAACCCACTCGCTTCTCTGTTCCTCCCTGCGTGCCCTAGGATGAAGAGGGGGATGGGCCTGGGTCTTCCTCTGAACTCCCTCTCCCTTGTTCTACCTCTTCCCTGCTCTGCCCAGCCGGACTTTGCCCTTCCCCAGTTTTCTCCACAGCCAACGGAGCCACACTTCCACTCCCTGTCAGCTGTTATCTTTACCTGCGGGATGCCTGAATGCTGGTAGGCAATCGAGGGAGGCTCCTTTCTTGTCCCTCTGCGGTTTATTTACTCACAGGATTTGAGCCGCCAAGCTGCCATCCTCAGCGGTGTGCAGGCCCAGCATCTACCACCACGGCCCATCTCCCTAGGTGACGGAGATGGGGAGGAGTGCCTGAGAAGCCCACTAGTTAACCTAATTGGACAGTGTGACCAGTGACACTTGGGGGAGGGGTTAATAAACTGTTTAATAAACCGTGGGAACTATTTGGAGTTGGTTTTACACTAAGTTTGCTGATATGATGTCCCCAATTGAGGAAGATAGCAGCCTTTACTTGGGTTCATTAGTTGGGACCTTGACAGGGAAAACGGAGAAGGCGTGTTGGATATATTTACTACCTTGGGTTACTTGTAAAAATTATAAATATGGGATACATCTTTAGACATCATGCCAGGGTATGTTATTCTTTACATGATAGCTTCGCCTTCCAAAGGAAGCAAACTCTTCTTTGTTAATTCAGAGAAGCTCCTATCAATTCCTCCACAAAAATACACGAAAACAACAGCTACTTTGGATGTCTAACAACCGAATGTTACCAGGCATTCATGTCTGCTCTGAAAGTTGCTTTTTCCAGTCAAAATCTTCTGCACATTTCTGGCATATGATTTCCCAAAAGTGCATAATTCAGATCTGTGTGCATGGAAGTGTGGAAGGTTTTTTATTTATTTATCAAATTTACTGATTGTCCATCTCAGTAATTCTGGGCAATAAACAATTAAAAACTAGAACCATTAGATATAATAGTGTCTTTAACCCATTGATGGCGAACATATGATACATATATCAAAGATGACACACCACAACATTTTGGATGATGTGCCAGCATTCACCAAGACTCAGCAACAACTATCCTTGGAAGCATGTCCAGTCCTTGTGTGAGCTTTGGAGGCCGTGCAAGAATAGGTTGTGTTTTTGTGCAACTGCCAGACCCTCCGAAAATGAGTGTGTTTTATTTATATTTCATTGTAAATGTTTGACATTTCTTGGTATACTACATAGCACCACACATGATTGGACTTACTATTTTTCTTAATAAATCAGTATGTAGAGAACTGTTTCTTCTATTTATGTCTCTGTCTGTCTGTCTGTCTCTGTCTCTGTCTCTGTCTCTGTCTCTGTCTCTGTCTCTGTCTCTGTCTCTGTCTCTGTCTCTGTCTCTCTCTGTCCCTTTCCCTCCCTCCTCTCTCTGACATGCCAGGCATTAGGCATTTTCCAAATTTCTGACATGCTGAGCTCACTTCTTTAATCTCTGCCAAGTTGAAACAAAGGTGCTTTTTCAATAGGCAACTGTACCTTCATGTTTTCAGAGCTGAAGAAGCTTCTTGGATGAGAAGCAAAACGTTTTCAAGGAAAAAAACCCAAGTCCAGTTGCCTTTTGAAAAAGCAACCTTTGGACAACCATGACCTGGATGATTGAGAATCCCTGGTCATATACCAAGCCGCAGGCTGTTGCAGAGAGCAAAGTTTGAAGGGTTTAAATGAAGACAGAAGAGCCATTCAAAAGTGCCTCAGTTTGCAAACCCGGCCTTTTGATTTAACATTTCGATAATCGCAACACAAAAGCCAGCCCAGCGTTTATCATACTTGGAACTTCACAATGTTTAAACAGAAGCTACCTTGTGGTGGTGCAAGATAAAAGGAGATGAAGGCGCCCAAGGTAATTCTTTGTGTCACTTTGAAGCCCCGGATTCCTTTATCTTTCTGATTATTGGTGAAATACGGAGGCCAGCTGAGGAGGGCTCTCAGACTGTGGTTCGCCATTATTCCTTGCTTTGGTTTAAATGCCACATACAAGTTTGCAAAAAAGGCCCTTGTCTTTTGTTCCCCTGAAAGATGAACTTAACAGGACCAACAAATTAATAAGGAGCCATCCAACCTGGAGGTAAGTGATACAGCTATCATGCAGATGCAAGATTTTGACTTCCTGTGAGATTTTTATTGTTCTGTTAGATCAAGGCTCTAACGACGGGATGTAGCTCTTTGTCCAAGTGCAAAGAAAAGGATTAAATAAAAGCACTAAACTATGCTGGTATTTGGGAGGACCAGGGACACTTTCAGAGTTTTAATACTAAATTGATAACAAGATCACAATAGAGGTAGGACCGATCTGAGTCACAATAACAACATCAACCGAGGATTGAATTGAATTTTGATCTCTCTAGGGTTCCACCGGTGTTTAATTGTCAAAGTTCAATATAGATAGTTCTCTACTTACGATCACAACTGAGCCCAAAAATTTATGATGCTAAGCGAGACAGATGGTGAGTTTTGCCCCATTTTACAATTTTTCTTGCCAAAGTTGTTAATCACTGCAGTTGTTAAGTTAGTAACATGGTTGTTAAGTGAATCTGGCTTCCCCATTGGCCTGTCAGAAGATTGCAAAATCACATGGCCCTGGGACACTGCAATCGTCATAAATATGAGCCAGTTGCCAAGCATCTGAATTTTGATGATGTGACCATCAGGATGCTGCAACAGTCAGACTAGAATAGAATAGAATAGAATAGAATAGAATAGAATAGAATAGAATAGAATAGAATAGAATAGAATAGAATGAATGGAATGGAATAGAACAGAATTAGAACAGAATTAGAACAGAATTCTTTATTTGCCAAGTGTGATTGGACACACAAGGGATTTGTCTTGGTGCAAATGCTCTCAGTGTACATAAAAGAAAAGATACATTCGTCAAGAGTCAAGAATCATCAAGTACAACACTTAATGATAGTCACAGAGTACAAAAAGCAATCAAATCATACTAGGAAACAGTCTATATAAATTGTAAGGATACACGCGACAAAGTTACAATCATACAGTCACAAGTGGGAGGGGATGGGTGATAAGGAGTGATGAGAAAGTTAATAATACTAGTAGTGCAGACTTTGGAAATAGTTGAACAGTGTTGAGAGAATTATTTGTTTAGCAGAGTGATGGCATTTGGGAAAAAACTCTCCTTGTGTCTATTTGTTCTGGTGTGCAGTGTCCTATAGCGTCGTTTTGAGGAAAGGAGTTGAAATAGTTTATGTCCGGGATGTGAGGGGTCTGTAGATATTTTCCCAGCCCTCTTTTTGACTGGTGCAGTATACAGGTCCTCCATGGAAGGCAGGTTGATAGTAATTGTTTTTTCTACAGTCTTAATTTATCTCTGAAGTCTGTGCCTGTCTTGTTGGGTTGCAGAGCCAAACCAGACAGTTATAGAGGTGCAGCTGACAGACTCAATCATTCCTCTGTAGAACTGGATCAGCAGCTCCTTGGGCAGTTTGAGCTTCCTGAGTTGGCGCAGAAAGAACATTCGTTGTTGTGCTTTTTCGGTGACGTTTTTAATGTTAGATGTCCATTTTAGGTCTTGTAATATGACAGAACCTAGAAATTTGAAGGTCTCTACTGTTGATGTGTGGAAAACATTCATAAGTCACATTTTCAGTGCTGTTGTAAATTTGAATGGTCACTAAGTGAATTGTTGTAAGTTGAGGACTAGACTAGTTGTAGCATATCACAACTGGAGACATATTCATGAAAACATTGTGCGGCCACTAAAGTGTGGAAAGCTGGCATTGGTCAGATCTGAGCTTCTGGGACACAAGGGTTTAGCTCAATGCAGAATTCTTTTTTAGATTTCATAGAAAATATAACTTTCTTTTATGTGAGTCGGAAGGATGGGGAGAATATTCAGGACAAAGAAAAGGAAATTAACTACAGCTTCACTCAAATCCTATCTATTCCAAAAATCCTTGCACGAATAGCAGTATTTCCACTTTCAATGGACATTGAAAATGATCATTGTTGTGAAAGAGATTGTATTAAAACATTTACATAAAAGAATGACAGCGGGTTTTTGAAATCTGGCATTTGAACTGTACTTTTTAAAGAAAAGAAAAAATGCGAGAGAAGATATTGTTTAATGCCAAGGTTTTCAAATTTTTATGGCAAATTTTGAAGAGGCTTGAGTTTTGCATGCAAAATATATTTGCTCTTGGATTTTTAATATTCCAGACAATTTCCAGGACTTAAATAAATGATCAGTGCTTACGTTTTAGATAGTTTTAACATTTGGCCTTCATGTTTGCTGAACAATGCCTTGAATGCAAGTGAGAGTCCTTCAGAAGTTTTAATCTAGTCAAATTTTAATTAGCTGTCAATCAAATGAAAGGACTAGCCCCGACAGTAAAGTCAGCAACTTAATAAATTACAATATTGGTAAGCTGTAAGCTTTTTTGGGGGTATATTTTTATTATTTTTGTGTCAATTGATTTTTTTTCTTCATTTGCACATTTGCAAGCATTTGACACTGCTTTTTGAGTTGCACAGCATCTGTCAGTTAAAATTGTTTTCATCATCTGCCCCCTTATTTAAAAGCTATTTCTTGGCAGAAAGAAACAAGGAAGAAGAATTGTTGGTCACTCAGCTTGTGAATTATTTTTCAGAAATAGGAGCAACAACGAAAAGTTGTAGCCTTACTTTTATCCAAAGAGCAAGAATGGATAAGATTGGAAATTGATTTTTGATCCCTTAAATCAGGGGTGGGTCCAACCTTTGCAATTTTAAAACTTGTGAATTCAGCTCCCAAAGTTTCCCAGCCAGAAAGTTAATCTTTCTGGCTTGTAGCCTAAAAGTTGCCAATATTTATATCTATGGAGATTCTCAGTTATCCGAGTTGTCCCAAAGGTTTTTTTTCAAAAGTTAACTGGACTTTGTTTTTCCTTGAAGACATTTTGCTTCTCATCCAAGAAGGTTCTCCAATTCAGAAATGAAGATACTTCTTGAGAAGCAAAATGTCTTTAAGGAAAAACAAAGCCCAGTTGCCTTTTGAAAAAGCATCTTTGATACTATCAAGATTTGTCTTTTGACCAACACTACCTGTTATATTATCTTCTTAATATCTGCAAGGAAAAATGTCCAGCTCTTGCCAGTGTAAATGCACATTTATAAATACTTTCAGGAGTGAGAAAGACCTCTTTCTCTGTCCCATAGATAACCTGTGCAATTTTTCCAGACTGAACAATCATGGATTTTTCCTCTTGGGATTACTTGATTCTTGATGTTGTTGTGATAAGCATTTGTACCTTACAATGTCTCTGTTTCTCCCACAAGTTTGATTTTAATCTTGAAAACAAAATGGAAATCAATTCGGTCAAATTCTGCTGCTGCTTCTTTATTAGGTTAAGATACTCAATGTAAATTAATGTTTTGAATTTATGCCCTCAATCAATAGGTGCAGTTATTGATTCCAGAGATGTGGCGTGAAAAATAGGAAGGATAAAGTTTTTCTGGCATGGTGAATTTGTTTGCTTTCTTCTCATTTGAAAAATTACTGTAGTTATTTTGCTTATTATAAGCACCACATCAGAGAAAGGAAAATAGCTCAGATTGGATTTGTATAATGGATTTGCCTTGTTCACAGAGCAGCTTAGTAAATTGGACTTCTGCCTTTGAGATGCTGATGTATTGATTTCAAATCAGAACTTGGTTAGCTACCAGATAGGGTGATAGTAACTGTAGTTTGACACTGATAGAAGTGACCATGTGGGGAAAATTGATTGTTTGGACTGGTTATTGAATAGGGGAAACTGAGTGAAGTGATCTCCATTTGGTCATTTGTGTGTGTGAGAGAGAGCAGTTGGAGTTTTGCTTTTGATTATTTTGTACTCTGAAGTCAACTCAAAGTGAGGGCACCACAAGGTTAGCAAGGTGAGTGTCATAGCTGACTTGCTACACAGCCCCACTTGCAACCAGGCAACAACAGTAACGGGAGCGGGAGGGAAGACTTTGGAATGTAAGGGAGGTTTGGGAGGGAAATCTGGAATGCAAGTTTGCCGACTGGAAGCCTAAGACAGACCCAACACTTCAAGGTTGCCAGCTGGGAAAATCCGACAGACCGTTCCCAAAAGACTGCAAATGATTGGTGGGCAATGGACAGTGGGAAATCCAGGGGGGAAGAAAGTTCTCCTATGCTGTTTTGGTACAAAATAGATCTAAGTGGCTTTTTCTACTTCTGTACCCATATGAGATCTTCAGTAAAGTTACACTTTTAGTCAAAAAAAAAAATTGTCCAAGAAATTTATTTTGTTGCCTAACCCAGTGGGACAGTTGACAAGAGGATACTTATTGCATTTATTGCCTTCTATGTATTGGTGGTAGAAGATGTCCTTCTCATTGAGAAAATCCACAGACTGGCATCTCTGATGGGTAATAAGCAAAAGTGGGTTGAATATGAAGAAGCTCAGACCCACCAGTGTTGGAAGCTAGCTACTGGGACCAAAGAACAGAACATGCAGGAGGTATAGCTCAGCAACATTTGAGGGCCACAATTTTACCAAACAGGTGAGCAGATGAGCAGATGATAATAAAAATCAAGTCCTGTCATTTAAAGTAGAGAAGACTAGGCTCAATGAACAAGGGAAGAGAGGGTGTTGTGGTTCACCGGCAGCAGGTGCAGACGGCTGAGGTCTCAGCGATGACTAGGGCGAGGGGCCTGCATGTGATGCAGGGATGGGGCCAGGACTGTCAGAGAGTGGAGTCTGCCTTTGGAGCTTATGGAGGCTGGCAGCAGTGATGAAGAGGTCCCCGAGGAGCCTGTGCCCAGTGCACATGCGTGCAGGGCTGCTCAAAGGAAAGAGCAGCTGCAGCAGCATGGGCGACTCGGGAGTAAGGCTGCAAGGTGATGGCCCTTCCCTTAAGGGATAAAAGCCAGCTGAGAAATCGGAATTCTTTGCAGGAAGCAAAGAAGTTCTTGCACTTCAAGTCTTGTGGAAGTTTGGACTATCCTGGTTTGTGTTTGGAGACTTTTGGTTTTGAATATTTCCTTGCCACTTAATCTAGTGTTCTTGGCAGCCTTGCACAACCTTGGCAAGACTTGTTCTTATTTGGGACAATTTTAATTGCGATTTTCTGTGAATGAACAGAATTCACAGAGAAGCATTAAAGTGGTTTTGCTTTTATCTCTGTTTGGTGTTTGTTTGCTTGGAATGAGGCTTGGGTCAGAACAGAGGGAAGATCAACCTTTATAGGTACAAGGGATGGAGGACCTGTTTCTAAAGCCAGTGATAAAGAAGTGAGATTACCCATTGGTTCAACTTGACAAGAATGATTACATCAATGTATCTCAGTTTCAATGACTTTAAGCATGCTAGCCGGGAAATTCTGGGAGTTGAAATCCATCGGTGTTAAACTTTACTGAAATTGAGAAACATTGGGTTATACCGCTGTTTCCCATAATCTGATGTTCTTCAGATGCTTTGGCCTGTCGTCCTCATCATCATTAGTCAGCATGCTTAGGTTGCAACTTAGCCTGGTCCTGCAAATTCTTTGTCCTCAAAATACTGGCTATCATAATTGCAGAAATTTAAGTGTTCCTGAGAATAAAAAATATGCCGAGAACCTTATTCATGGTTCTGATCTCATAGATCACTCCTTCCAATTCAATCCAGTCCTTTGCAGAACAAAGATTCAGTGGTCCTTTGTTTAAGTAAGTGAAAAAGACTCTTAAAAAAAACTACTGCGGGATAGTCCAATGGGACAAGATAAATCATTTGTGTTCAGAGAGGCAGGTGGCTGAGCATATGTGGTAATGTGGCTTCCCTGACTTTCACAGTATGTCATGCATGTGCTACTTTATGTTTTATTTTCCCACTGAGGCATGGAAAAGCCGTGGGTGCCGTGGGGGCACATTATCTTACCTGAAATCCTCATGGTTTAAGTTTGGAGAATGGCCAGAAAAACTAGCTTTATAAAGTTTAGCAATTTTGATGTATTTTCTTTGGTGTTTAATTCTGATATTAATAATTCACACGTCCTAGCTGTAAAGAAAAGGTCTTTTCTCAAAACCAGTATAAATTGATGATCTGATTTAGAATGATGTTGGGGAATAGAGGAGGAGGAGGAAGAGGGGCTTGAGGATGAAGAAGATGAAAAAGATGAACAGGGAGGAGAAGAAGTTGTCGTTCACCTGCCCACGTCAAATGTTGGATAGATGAGCATAGAAATTGAATCAATAATGCTACATACTGTAGACTGACGTCCATCACCATATTTACTGGCAATAAATTGGGTAGATCATTGTATTATTAGTGTTATGATTTAAAAAAAAACACGTCCTTTTTCTCCAAATATTTCCGCACAATTGTAAGGTCTATTTAGGCTCCTACAAGGTTTCATGGAATTTCCCCTCAGGTAATCAGTTATAGTCAGACTTCAATTCTGTGATTCCTTTAAAGATATCTACAACAGTTTGCAGCATTCCCAGGCAAGATCAGATGACTAGTGGTTGATCTCCTTTCTAGAAATCTGCTGTTTAGAAAAGCTTCTGATTAACCAATAACTTTAAACAAAAGAAATTAGAACTTATAAATTTTCCAGAAATAGTTTTTAAACTATTATGTCTTTGCTTCACTCTCAACTGTACAATTAAATTTTATCTGTCTCTTTATAACTTTTGCAAGATAAAAATCTCTCCCATAAATGGACCTATTTAATAGTTAAATGTGATTGACTAAAACCATCATATACTTATGGGATAAGATGAGCACATAATCAAGATTGCTGTTCACAGACCACAAACCAGTTAAGATCTCTCTCCTCATTTCCTAGGTGAATGGAAGATGGTTTGCTTAGGGAATGGGGAAATCTTGATAAACAAAGCCTCAACATAGGTGAAGCCTCCTTAAAGATGCTTTGTTTTAAGCATGGGTGATTCTCATTTGTAAATGAATCACCATTGTGAATAATGGGGGAACCATGCATACAGTTTTCCCCCAAATCAAAAGGTCTTATAAATACAGTATCTAAAATTTCTTGGAAGAGTTAACAGAACTGTACAAGCAATAAGCCTGACCTTTCTGTGTAATTTATTTGAGCTTTGTTCAATCCTTTTTTATTAAAACTAGCACATCTGAAGCAGAATTAAATCCTATTATGCCAGCTCTGTGATCAGATCAATTTTTCTCTGGCACTGGCACATATTATTAAAAGTTAGTCTTCCCACCCAATCAAAAAAGCACAGCAGGGGTCTTGCAATTCCCTTTGTAAAGAGAACATACCTGACAGGCATACCTCAATCAGAAACAGTTGGGGGATCATAGAATATGTATCATATATCACTTTATAGATCATCAACATATAGGAGATACCTCAAAGATGAACTTCAGCTGAAGTATCTTCCCTCTAAAAAAGAAAAACAAAAACTCAAGTCTACTACATTCTCAATGCCTTTGAGAAAACTGTGGGATGTTTGGATTGTGGTGTTCTTTTTCTGGATTTCTGTTTTGTTGGGTTTTTGTTTTGTTTACAGTATGTTTATTAAAGTGGTAACCCAATTCTAAATTTGGTTTGAGATTCACATTTCCACTGAAGCAGAGCAACAGCTTCTCCTATTAGTGGGCAGAATTCTCAACATGTGCAAAGACTTTTAACTTCTTTTATTGCTAGGGCAATATCATGACTATTCACTGTCCTTAAATTTTGTTTCACACTTTGGAGAAATTCCAGAGATCCATCTTCAAAAAAATAGTTGGAGACACCACTCCGTCTCTCCTTTCGAATGGATTTTGAATAAACTGCAAATGGAAGGCAACAGCTATCTCGAACCCTTGTAAAATTTTGTGAGAATTGTAGAATGTAAGACATGACTTAAAAATCTCATATTTCTCCTTCAGGTTATCTTTTATAACACTATGGAGCCCAGAAATTCTTTAATAAACATCATGTTGTCATCGTCTTTCTCATCTTCTTCTTGACTTGATCAAACATTTTTCAAAAAAATGGTTAAAAAACCGATATCTTTAGGGTTCATTTCTATGAAGGGGGATTAGGCTGCTGTAAAAGTGTTCTACAACTGCAGTTAAAACACCTTCCTTTGAAAAGTGCCTTCAACCCAAACAGTGGATTATTTAATGTAGAACCGAGCTAACTGACACTTAGTTGGACAGAAGAGGTTGGAGTTTGAAAACAAACACTACACCTTTGTAAATACTTTCCAGCCACTTCATCAATGCTTTGCTCTTCTAAAATCATAAACACATTTTGGAGAGTTTTCCTTACAAGTGTGTGTGGCTTGTGCTGGATTTACAGCAGCAGCCCAAAACCAAGTCCATTTGTGCAGAGTTTACTATTTCTGTTTAACAGGCTGTTTACTATCGCTCTCTATCAGTCACACTATTTTTTTGGCACCTCTTTCCACAGGCAACTGAGGAATTTATGAATAATAATAACAACAGACATATTTCCTGTGCACAGGTTAATGGGCTGTCTTTCCCCATTCTATCAATCCCTTAATGCAGGCTCATAAATTGCTTCGGGTCCATTGTTTGAAACTCCTCCACGTCTTCCCAACTTCCTCCCCCTAGCATAAACACACACTTGGCAGAGAAAATATTTGCTACATTTGGACTCATACTGGAAGCATTTGTATTGATCTTCTAACGTTGCAGTTTGCACGGTCTCCTTTTGCACCCTAGGAATCTCCTACCATTAACAAATCAAGTGGGAGGAGACGCCTATTTACAACAGATTTTACATAAGGATCCTTAGGGCTACCCTGAGAGTCGCAAGGCCGTGCAATCAGCTATTTTACCACCATGTTATTCTTCCTTCTCTCATTTTATTTTTACTTATTTATTTATTTGTATCTCGCCTTTATTATTTTTTTCACAAATAACTCAAGGCGGCGAATCTATCCAACACACCTTCCTCCTATTTTCCCCACAGCCACAATCCTATGAGGTGAGTTGGACTGAAAGAGAGGGACTGGCCCAAAGCCGCCCAGCTGTTTTTCAACACTCAAGGTGGAACTTGAATTCACCCTCTCCTGCTTCTTAGCTTGGTGCCTTAAACATTAGACCAAACTTGTTCTTTGAATGCTGAGAATTCAATATTTCTGCATTGTGCTGTAACATGCTGAGGACTAGTGTCAAAACAGTTAGTTAGGCTAGGATCAAGCATTAACTGGGCCAGAGGCTGAAACCAGGGATAGCTGCAATGTGATGGTCATAGTATCACAATTGAAGCCATCCTTTCAGCACATGATATCAATTCATTCCAACACCGTGGCCAGCATTTGCAAATTTTGATACTAACTTGCTGGCGCTGTACTCTTTAAGTATGACCAAATGGAAGGTAGAACCAAGCAGGACATTAAAAACAAAAGGTAAGTCATGTTAAACTGAAATATAACCCTTTCGAAGCACAGGCAGCCAATCCAACCACTGAGTTTTGCAGGCATGCCACTTATTCTTTTACAGGTAGTCCTCAACTTACGATCCCAATTGAGCCTAGATTTTCCATGGCTAAATAAGACAGCTGTTAAGTGATCTTTGCTGCATTTTGCAACCTTTCTGGAACCAGCTGTTAAACGAATCACTGCAGTTAAGCTACTAACACAGGTTGTTAAATGAATCTGTCTTCTTCACTGACTTTGTCAGAAGGTGGCAAAAGGTGAAATGTCATAGAGAAATGGCAGTTTCCAAGTGTCCACATTCTGATCACGTGACCTTGGGCAAACTGCAACGGCGTTGTAAGTGTGAAAGAGTTATAGGTCACTTTTTTCAGTGCCATTGTAATTTCAAACAGTCACTAAAAGAATGGTTGTAGTTGGGCTACCTGTGTACACACACACACACACACACACACACACACACACACACAGAGTATATATCTCTATCTCTATCATCTCTATGTCTATGTCTATCTTTATCTATGTCTCCCTACCTCTCATCTCCCTATCTCTGTCTCTCTAGTTCTAGTTCTAATTCTAACTCTCTCTCTCCCTCCCACTCTCTCCCTCCTTCCCCTCCTCTGTGTGTGTGTGTTTGTGTGTGTGTGTGTTTAAATGAATGTACTGAAGGAAGGTCTTGAGAAGTTTCTGGAAAGCCATTGTTTCTATGCGAGTTCTCAGTTTCTCCTCTTCTTCTATTTAGACCTGGAAATAAAAAGCATGGATGGTCTCCAGGTTTACCGACATTATTTGAAGCTTCTTGTCCTTGAATCCCAAGCACTGGCTCAGTTTGTTTGTCATTGTGCACAATCTGATTCATGCCGTTTTATGGGTTTTGCCCTGGATTTCTCAAATTTGGGTGGCTTTTTCCCCCCTTTCTAAAGAAAAAACAACAACATCTAGTTGCTCAGAAAACCGCATGCCTTAAGTCTCCTGGGCTTTGTTTTTGACTGAAACCTGATTTGATTCACTTGAAAATTATTTTCATGTATTGGATTTACAGTTCATTTAACATCCGCTATGGATGTCAATACAATAGTTCCAATCTCAGATAGGTAGTAATTTGGTTTGTTAATGAGTTTCCTGCTCAGGATCATCGTAGGAAAAATAGGGAAAAAATGCAATAGAGCTTGGAGGATGACAGTCTGGGCACAGAGATGTTTGTGTGTGTACTTGTGTAAGAGATGGAGAGAATTGAGAAATGGGATTTTTTTTTATTTTTTATTTAAAAAGGCTTTATTTAGGCACAAAAGCTGAAATGCTGCGGTTTCATGTAATAGGCGTAGAAGAGCCAGAAGGCAGGATGAAATGGACAATTGAATAGTTCTCTTTATTGATCTCATTTGAAAGAAGGATACTTGTTAGAATTCTTGGGTTGTAACTTTAACCTTCTCCCTAATCAATGCTATGAACAGTATTCTTCAGGTCTTGTTTCTTGGATGTCAACTTCTCAACAGTAAAAGAAAGAAAGAGAGAGAGAGAGAAAGAGAGGGAGGAGAGAAAACTCCATCAAAGAACAACAAAACTGATGCTACAAGAAAAAAAAAATAGCATTCAGAGTGCATACTCAAAAGAAAATATCATGTTTTTTTTTTTTAATTTCTTGCAAGCTATTCCATTAAAGAATTAGATGAATTCGTGGCCAGAAGGATTGCATCGATGGGCCTCAGAATAAACAAAACAACAGAATGAGAGAGTTGGAAGGGACCTTGGAGGTCTTCTAGTCCAACCCCTGCTCAAGCAGGAGACCCTATATCACTTCAGACAAATGGTTGTCCAATCTTTTGTTAAAAACCTTCAGTGTCAGAGCACCTGCAACTCCTGGAGGCAAGGCATTCTACTGGTTGATTGTTGTCACTCTTAGAAAGTTTCTCCTTAATTCCAGTTCGCTTCTCTCCTTGATTAGTTTCCATCCATTGTTTCTTGTTGTTCTGTCCTTAATTTACATACTCGAAATCCCCGCGCTTTGATTGGCTAAAGCGCGGGGGTTTCTGATTGGCCAGGCGAGCCGCGCCGATTGGCCCGATTCAAGTCTCCCGCTCTTGGAGTGAGCCAATCAGTCTTTTTGCGGACACGACACTTGTCCTGCCCTCGGGGGCTCTGGAAAATAGGTTGAGTTTCCCCTCCTTCTTTGCGGCAGCTCTCCTCAAATATTGGAAGACTGCAGTCACGTCTCCCTTAGTCCTTCTTTTCACTAGACTAGACATACCCAATTCCTCATGTATTCCTCAATCTTCATATGTTAAGCTTTCGGTCTCCTAATATTTATTTGTTGCTCTTCTCTGCCTCTTTATAGATGTTGAGCTCTTGTTGCAGATACAAATCAAAATAACATGCAATTTTAGCAAGCTGCTAGGGATTGGGTTGGGATGTGTACCAATTCTAATCATAAGATAAGGTAGGCAAGGTAACCTTTATTGTCACTTTTTTTTTCTGTGCATGCACTGGCACACATTAAAGAATGATATTCTGATGCCCGCTCTCAAAAGAAAATAAATAAATATATAACCGTAGGCATACATACACACACATATACATATGCCACACACACACACACACACACACACACACCTTAGAGATAAGCAATCCAAGTTGGGTCTGACAAGGGAGGTAACAAGAGTTAAACTTCCACCGACCAACATGACTGAAGCAAAAACAACAGTTAATTACAGATGGGAGGTGGTTGGAAGGGCCTATTACACGTGCAAGGGCTAAATTGATTAATGATATATAAAGGCATAGATCTCTGTTATGGTAGCTTAATACTCTGACAATGTCAGCAGAGGCTGATGAACGCTTAGTAAGTATAGTAAATATAATTTTAGTTCTGAAGATCTCAAGGTGTCTTGTTCTTTTGTCTTACATATGTATGTGTGTGTGTGTATCAGTCCATTGTGAACACATAGCAGAAAAGTCTTGAGATGAGTATAAAAAAAAAGTCTTAATGCAGTTTACCTCAATTTATATATGTGTATTTTTACCATATACAGTATCAAAATGCTTTAAATAATTGTTGTGGGAAAAAACACTAAAAGACTATCTTCATCTCCTGTGTGAGTTTCCTGGTGCTTTGAGCCTAACTTAAATCTTTTATTTCCATGAAGCTAAATATGCATACCAATCCCACTCCCATTTGTCTTTCCTTGACTCTTAAAAACATCAACAGCAACTTGATTTCTCACCCTTTGATCCAGTTGAATGAACTGGCTGATATACCTTCAGCCATTATGGCTCTATTTTGACAAATGTAGTTTGGAATGATTTAAAAGATTAGGTAAGGCCCCAGCTGAAAGGATTGGAGAAATATGGCAGATTCCAAACTCATCAACATAGGATCTGACAATGCTTAAGTTTTATCCATTAGGATACAGCTGAGCTATCCTTTCATCTAAAACATTTTCTAAAAGGATTTCAAGTTGTTTCGTCCTGTTTCTTGCTTTTTTTTTCCACTGGGGAAGATCTTTATTTTAGGGCTTCTTTGATGGGTTTTATTGATTTTTGATCACAAGCTGGCTGCAAAAGTTTAGGAACCATGCTTGTGAGAGGAACCAAGAAAATTGTTTGGAGGTCCCATTCAATCACGCAACTGTGAATTCCCCATACCTGCTGTATAAATTAAGATATAAATACAGCTGTGATGCTCACTTTTCCAGGCTCATTAAAAGTTTGAGAAAGAAGCTGATTCTATAGAGCTGATGGCTTAATTTTCTTTTACCGAGGAAATTGGCTGTTTTCGTCACAAAGATGTTTCCAAAAATACATCGATTTAAATATGCCCTAGCCTCTTGCATGCTAACTATTATCTCTGATCTGAAGGCTTTGCAGACTGCAGCTGTTCTTTTTAATAGGGAGGCAAATCCAACTACCAAACTCAGATTTTGAGCTTTGTTTTCAGTGCAAATATTAGTTGCATCTTTGAAATTCAAAGTTTCCAAAAAGGTGCATCACCTGCCATGGTTTTTTAATCATTGTTTTGCAGTTGCTTGATATGTGGTGATGTTTTGGGACTACCTTGGTTTGGAAGCATTGAAATACTTTCCATAATATTAAGCAGAGAGCCATGATCTCTATTCAGAAGAGATCATTGCTAATTTGGGAATCCACGAAGAAGTGAGATTTGTCCATATCACAAAAAGCTTTAGATCCATGAATAACAGAATAACAGTATAACAGAATTGGAAGGGACCTTGCAAGTCATCTAGTCCAACCCCCTACTTAAGCAGGAGACCTTATACCATTCCAGACAGAGGGCTGCCAGTCACTTCTTAAAAGCCTCCACTCATGGAGCATTCACAAATTCTAGAAGTAAGCTGTTCTGCTGGTAAATTGTCCTCACTGTTAGGAAGTTCTCCTTAGTTTTGCAAAACTAAAAATATTTTTCTTCTCCTTTTCTTTTACTCTCCGGAAAACTGGGGGGGGGGGGATGACTTCTGAAATACTCCCCAGCCCCCCCCCCTTCTTCTGTGTGCTGAGACATCTTTTACATGCTGGTTGTCCAGTCTGCAACTTGCCTTCCTCTAGTCTAAAGAGAGGAATTTGATTTTGCTTATCCACTTCTTTCTCTTGCTTGCTCAGTTTTATTTAGCCAGCTTCTTAACCTTGACTTCTGGCAATGCTTTTCCCCCCCGCTCATTACCTTTCTCCATTATATATTGCTTGGTTTTGTTACAGATGTAGCTTTAACTGCTTTGACAGATTAATATTTAACAGCGTAAATTGCTTCATTAAAGTAACGTCCTTCAGATAGGTACCATTGGCCTGGTGGCTTGTGCGGTGGGGAATGGAAGAGGTGGCCTCTGCTCTTTCATGAAACGGAGCTCGTGAACATTTTCTCCGTGGTGGGAAAATGTTGTGGAGGACTGAGTTTTTTCTTTCTTGAGATGGATGGAGACCAACGCTGCTGAGAAGGCTGTCTGCAAAATACCAACAGGTTTTCATAGGTGGCACAATATTGAACCAAGATTAGCAACCTTGGAAGATCCTTAGATGCAATCTGTTCTGTTGTCAGGAACCTTCATGCATCTTTTTTTGGAAAGCCTTGAGAATTCCCCAATAAGAATAATTTTAAAAATGTTGTAATTTCAGGATCATTACATTTAAAAAAAAAAAAAAATTGAAACCAGCCACTGATGAGACCGTAAAATGATGTTGTGAAATATCCTGATCTTGGGAGACTTTGGTCTTCTTTATTTTGTGTTTACTATTTTAAATTCTTTTATTATTCATTTAATTTGATAGTTATCTGACCTTTACTATTTTATAAATAACTCACGGTGGCAAACATACACAATATTCAACTTTATTTTGCCCACACCAACTCTATGAGTTGAGTTGAGCTGAGAGAGGCTGACTGGCCCAAGGTCACCCAGCTGGTTTTCATGCTTAAGCAATAGCACTTAGATTTATATACCACTTCATAGCTCTCTTTAAACGGTTTTACAGAGTCAGCCTATTGCCCCCAAACAATCTGGGTCCTCATTTTACTGCTCTTGAGGGGATGGAAGGCTGAGTCAACTTTGAGCCTGGTGAGATTTCAACTGCCAAATTGTAGGCAGCAATCAGTGAGCAGAAATAGCCTGCAGTACTGCACTCTAGCCACTGTGCCACCTTGGCTCTTAAGGCAGAACTAAAATTCACCCTCTCCTGGGGATTGGCCCAAAGTCACCAAGCTGGCATTCATGCCTAAGTGGGAACTAGAATGCAGTTTCCTAGGGTCAAAGCCAGCGCCTTAACCACTATACCACACTGGCTTTCTAGTCTCTTTTAAAAGTAATCTGCAGGCACCCTGGCTATTGCCCTAGTTTGGTGATGGTGAACCTATGGCACGCGTGCCAGAGATGGCACGCAGGGCCCTTTCTGATGGTATGTGGGTCATCGTCCACTTTCAGCTCCGATGTACATGTGCAAGTGCCTCCCCCCAGCCAGCTGGCCTTTGGGTCTCTGCCACGCATGTGGGGGGCTGGGGTGCATGCAGAGGGAGCTGCATGCATGCACGGGGGTTGTATGCATGTGGGGGATTGCATGTGCATGCATGGAGGGCGAGGTGTGTGTGGGGGGTCATATGCACATATGTGAGGGGGGCAGGGGGCATGTGCAGGGGGCATGCATTGCATTTGGGGGGTTCGGGTATGCATGCATGCATTCCCGTGCACACATGTGTGCCTTGGGCACTCGGTCTGGAAAAGGTTAGCCATCACTGCCCTAGGTGCTACACTGCCAATGCCTTCCACTGACTACTGCTCCCCGCTCTTATTCATACGAGGTGTGGTTGTGTCCCTTGCTTAACCAAATCTGGCAGGATCTGCAAGGTGTCTTTATACTCCATACTAAGCCAAGTGAGGTTTTTCAGATTTTTTTTTTTTAGAACTTAGCATTTTGGGAGAACTTCACCCATTTGATGTAGTTTGTGATTCTATGTCCCTTCCTACCTATCTGGGGACGGTCAGTTCCCTCAACCCAGTCAGGTTTTAGCACTGGATTGCACTCTAATTATATTTACTTCCCACTGAAACCTATAATAAATTCTTGATTTAATGGGGCAGATGCACGCTATTCTCCAATGTCTGTTAAGTGCTTTGACTGAATTAAGGAAGCCATTTGAACTTAGTGATTTGGATGGGAAGCAGTGGTGGGTTTTGATTTTTTTTACTACCGGTTCTATGGGCGTAGTTCGGTGGGCCTGGTGTTGCTTGGTGGGCATGGCAGGAGAAAGGTTATTGCAAAATCCCCATTCCCTCCCTATCCCACTAACCTGCTTTCCAGCTCCATTCTCCTGTGCAGGGCAACCAAAGAAGACCCAGCCAATCAGCTGGGACTCAGGAGGCAGAGAATAGATGTGGGTGGGACCAACCAGAGGTGATATTTACCAGTTCTCCAAACTACTTAAAATTTCCTCTATCAGTTCTCCAGAACTGGTCAGAACTTGCTGAATAACACTTCTGATGGGAAGGTTGTTTCTTTTGCTTCAAAGCACCTTTTAGCATAGTCCTTCACTGAATCAAAATTTTCACAGTGAGCACTGAAACGAGTAATTTCTCTTGAGCTAGAAAAAGGGGAAATATAAACTGATCCTGAAGCAGCCTGCACCTCAAGTGGTCTAATAGATATATAAATATTTTTTATCTACACAGGTCAGCCTGGGATTCAAGAGAGCAAAGGATGGGGAGCTGAAATCACGAGGAGAGATCCGAAACATGCATGTAAAAAGAAGTCAGTGAGGCTGAGAAAGAAGAGAATATTTTGGTACTTCACCAATGCAGAACATGGAAAAGGAAATTAGCTCTTCTGTTTTGTATTCTGGGGAAGAAGTCTGAAGAAGTCACAGAGTATCTCTTAATGAATTCACTCATAAATGAGAACAGGTGGTTTGGCTTATTCAGTTTCCAGCATTTTCTATCTTCACCTCTTATTTCTGGACATTCAACCTGACTAGTGAAACTTGCTTATTTGTTCATGCTGCGTGGTTGTAGCTTCAAGCACTATATAAAATGGGGGCACAAACAAAATGAATTGTGGACCCCAATACCTCCCCAGAGTGGGAAAACTAATAATTTGTAGAGAGTAAAGATTATTTTGACAGAGCAAGGAAAGATCCATTACTAAAAAGGGAAACATTGCTTTAAACAAAATAAACATGAATTCACATGAATATGAAAGAGGGAAGAGGAGAAGCACAATCGGATTTCCAAGTTTACTATCGTCAATCTAAATATAAATAGCTTCTAGACTTCCTTAAAGTTTGTTTCTTGTTCTGGTCTGCCTCATAGGGCTTACATAACTTTGCTTTTGTTGATTTGTGAAGGGTATACAATTTAATGAAGCCATTTCAAGAAGTGTTCTTTAATTCCCTTTAATTCCCTTGCTTTCCCTTTAACTTCCTTCCTTCTCCCGTAACTCCCTTCCCTTAGCTTCCCTTTCCCTTTCTTTTCCCTTTTCCTATTTCCTTCCTCCTGCCCTTCTTTCCTTTCTTCCCTCCTTCCAATCTTTCTTCCCTTCCCTTCCCATATATTAAGATTGCGCAGTATTAAAAAGATAATAAATATTCTACCAATGAATACCAATAGGTACAACAACAGTGCAAAATAAACCAAGATATAATCATATAGGATCTGCACAGTTCTTTCCTTTTAAAAGGGAATCATGAAATGAAAGTTGTTTTGAGTAAAATATGAAGGCTGTGTTCGCAACAGTGACTTTGGATGTGAAGAAAATTTCTCTATAAGCAGAAGGACTAACATTGTGGCAGATTCCTTTGGTTAGTATAATTGCATAGAAAATAAAAACAGACATTTTCCTTTCCAGCGAAAACAGCTTGCAAGAAATGTATGTTGGATTTCGCCTTGAAGGTGATTTTTTTTTTGAGGTCTCCTTAAAGAACTTAGATTGCTTATGTCAGCATGATGTTAATCACTGACTTCTGCCTGGAATCTTTGCTGACAAAGGGCACTAAAGAGATGCTTAAAGAAAACTTTGCATTCTCCTCTGGAGCTGGTCTTTTTTTTGTGAGCTTGTGTATTTATGGAAATAAGATGTGTCATCTACTTCTTCCCAATATAAGTTTTGCAGATGTTCAGAATGGATTGAATGTTCAAACAGAGGAGCCGGGGGAGGGACGACACACCAAGCCAGAAGAGAAATAGCTTTACTAAACCCCTGAAATTCAAGTACAAAATGCGTCTTGAGGTCTACTGCGAAGAACACCTACCCAAATGTCTCCCTGTTTGGCTTTTTACATCCTTTTGATCAGAGGTGGGCAGCTTATAGGCTAGGTATGAATCCCCAAGCAATTTATGATCCCCACAACTCAGATTACATCTTTCAAATCTGGTGGCAAAACTGCCAAGTGTTCCTTGATGGGTTTTTTTTTTTTTTTTTTAAGATTGCCTTTGTGCTAAAATAAGAGCCAGACTTTCACTATAACTTAAAATCCATGTTACCTCTTAAATCCCAAAATCAAAATAGATTAGGAAAGTCAGCTCTGCTGAATCACATTGGTGATTGCTCTGCCCTTTTGTAGCTGCTATATTAAACAATAACAAATTGATCTCCCAGTGGGTCAACTGAATTGTATAAAGAAAATTGAAAACAGAGAGAGTAAACATCATATTATTTATATGGGAAGCTCCATAGAAAATAATTTGCCCTGGTTTGTCATTCCTCCCCTAGAATTTCTAGTTTATGCCCTATTCTTCCCTGTCTTCTCCTTAATTTTGACCCTTCTTTTTATCTATTATATTCTATAGATTAACCAAGTTTGAAACTATTTTTCTTTTGATTCATTAGGGATAAACCTACACATATCTAAGGAGTAGAGAGGATATAATTTAATTACAAGTGTCTGTATGTGTTTGGGAGGATAATTTTATATCTCCCAAAGAGCAAATATAATTCGAGCACTTTAAAAAAAAAAAAAATTACAGCTAGTCCTCAACATAAATAGGTTATATTCTAAGAGGCTGTTTGTAAGTCCAGTTTATTTGTAAGTCCAACCAAGTATAAAAAATATGCACAATACATTCTTACCTTACATAAGTGGTGGGTATGCCATAATACTGGGAAGTGATGGTAGACAGGATGGGGTGGTGTTCAAATGGTGCATACTCGGTTACCCAAAACACAATGTGGCCAAGCATACACCATAAACTAAGTCCTTTCTGACTTCTCCCACCTTCCAGGTTGGAGTTATGTCAGGTTTGTTTTCACAAAGGGTTTTTTCCCCCCCAAAAAGCACCTGGACTTTGTTGTTCTTTGAAGAAGTTTCACTTTTCATCCAAGAAGCTTCTTCAGTTCTGGCTGAAATGATGACGAATGGAAGGCTTTATATTTCTTGCAGTCATCTGCTCATTAGCACTCTCTCTGAGAATCATTGAGGCTCACTTGGGGGTTTATCCATGCTTTCTGGGTCAAGCTCTCTGTCAGCAGAGGGGAAGGCATATGACACCCCTTCCCTCCTGTCTACGGGTCCTTTCAGCAGTTCCAAGAGGATTCCACACCAATTTGCACTCCGATACAGGTAAACCCCCCAAGTAGCCTCAATGACTCTCAAAAAGAATGCTAATTCCTCCTATTTCCCTTCCCCCTCCATGCACACACACTTCCAAGAGTGGGATTCAAATTTTTTAACAACCGGTTCTGTGGGCGTGGCTTGGTTGGTGGACGTGGCTTGGTGGTCATGTTATTGGTTGGGTGTGGCCAACTCAACATCACTCACATCGAGGCACGCATTTCCTCGCCTGGCCTCTCATGACTGTGGGGATGCTGCAATAGTCGTAAGTATGAAAAATAGTCATAAGTCACTTTTTTCAGTGCCATTGTCACTTTGAATGGTCACTCCACACAAGCAAAGTACCAGCAAAGGAGGGGAAAAAACTCCAGAGAAGTTCCAGGGACAGGAAGTCTAGTCCTGCCAAGAATGTAATAAGGGTTAACGGAGAGGCAGTTTCTGTAAGCAACACCAGAAGGTTTCCTTCCTACCTTCCTTACAGGATTAGACCTGTAATTTCTTCTAACAACCGGTTCTCCGAACTGCTTAGAATGTTAACAACTGGTTCTAGTGAATAGGTGTGAACTGGTAGAATCTCACCCTTGCACACTTCAGTCAGAACTGAAGAAACTTCTTGGATGACAAGCAAAAAGTCTTCAAGGAAAAAATAAAGTCAAGTTGCCTTTTGAAAAAGCACATTGGAGACTCTCCATAGAGGTTAGAGTTTTTTGTGTTGGTGAAATGAGGGGTCCTTGGAGCCTTTTTGAGCTTGGTTGTATTTATACAGATATTTCATTATCCAAACTAGGTAACATAATCAGAATCAGTGAAAGTTTGTAATTCAAAAGTTCATAAATAGAGGACTGTTCGTATGCATCTACATTAACAGATGAAAGGATACAACTCCAAAGCAAAAAGCTGAATTGTTGGACAAGATTGTCAGAAATTTAAGGGAATTGCACATTCTGTCCTAAATTGTCCGTTGAAAATAGATGTATCTGGATTTCTTGATACCTTTTCTTCATCTTGCTTTGCTAACTTATAACTAAATTCAAATATTAAAATACAAGAACTTTATTGCAAGTGTAAATTCTCCACATTTGCCCCAGCAGCATAATCTGATTATTTAAAAATAATAATTGATGTCAAAGCCAATACGAATGATTTCAGTGAAGAGACGCTGAGGGAAGGCACAGATAATTCTTCATACTCAAAGTGCCTGTATCTTAACTGTGCACTATAATTGCTTCAAAATATGTAATACTTAATTCCAAGGTGTCAATCTTCATAGCAATTTATTGGGAAATGTTAACTAATGAAGCAGCTGCTATAATGACCAAATATGTTTGTGCTTGAAACAGACTTTCTGGATCTAAATATTATTCCATCTAGGGCAACATCATTTTCTTCACTGCATGCTTTGTTATATGTGCAAATTAGTGGGCAGGTTGGTGATTTCACTGAATAGCAAATTAACACCACTTTTTGTCTGCACTGGAGTGTTTCTGGGTTAATAGGAATCGTCTTTCAACAATGTTGAAGCTGGAAGGAAGATCATTTTCCAGATAGTCTGGTCAGATCAAGGATAATCTATCCCAAATTAGTACTCAGTATGTGAATGTCTTTTTAGGTATATGGAGGGCAACTGTCAATGGAGAACAGAAATTCAGGAAAACAGGATTTAGGGGAGTATGGCAAATGTTTGGGAAACCCAGAAAACGAAGTCTTCAAGTAATTGAGTGACTTGTAAAATAGTGAGGAAAAGGCATGTTAGAACATTTTAGTACTGAATAAAAGAGGCCCAATTTATGAAATGGGTGCCTTAGAAGAGCATATCACAGCATAAAGCAGTCATTTTATCTGCATCTAGAGATTTTTCCTTACATAAACACCAAATAACTACCAGAATCTGATGACTTTGACTTAAATGACCTTATGTCATCAAGTAGGTGTCACCTCTTAACAACATAAATAGATTTTCTCCTGGTCTCTTCTCAGGCCTTCCAATGAAAATGTAATGATAGTGCATATAACTGCGGTTACTCTATAGGAAAATAAACCATGTCGTGATTACTTAGCACAAATTAAATCATAATATCACTCTGAAACTGGAAGCACAAAAGAAAGAAAAAAAGATGAAATGCAATAGATGGGATCCTATTAAGTCCTTTACTTGTGCGATGTCCACCCCCCCCCAAAAAGCAATATTAATACATATGCAACATCCTGTCAGCCCTGAAGCCATTTTCCCTGGCATCTTCAGGGCTACCACAGCTGAACTGAAGTGTGGGAATAGGAGCGGGGAGGTAGACATAGCTGGAAACTTGTAGCCAAAATAAAATTCTTTCCTCTGGCAACCAAAGACTTTCTCACCAGGTGGCAAAGGAGGTGGGGTCTGAGACCAACCGACCCTTGATTGGACCATGTGATGGATTGCATGGGCAGGAGAAAGAGAACTTTACTTTTAACTGGGAGGAAACCTGAGGGGAGTTCAGAATTGGATTTCCCTGTATGCACCATCCTACATGCTTAATAAATCTGTGCTTTGAGGAACATGCCTACCTTGGAGTTTTGATTCTGTTGGGGGCGTTCCTTGGAACCTTGACACATACACTCTTGTTAAAAACGAGGAAGGGGAAAAAAAAAACTCTACCTTATCATATTAGAAGCTACAAGCCAGCACTGAACCCAGAATCAGAAATCAGGCCTGAGAACTTGGAACATTTTGAAAGAGATGTCCCCCTCGCTGAAAACTGTACAAACAGCACATGAAGCAAGTCTTGGTGCTTAATGTTTCTTTAATCTGAGATTTCTTTTTTTTTTTTTAAATTAATTTTACAATTAAAAAAAAAACCAAATCTACAACATATACACAAATAACAAAACCAGAAAAAAGCAAGAAAGAGAGAAAGAAAGAAACGCGAAAAGAAAGGGAAAAGAAAGAAAAAGATAGAAAGGAGGGTGAACATTTAAAAACATTTTCCTTTTCAACAGTTTGTAAGATCTTTGTATCATATATGCACATCTTATCCGTATCTATATTTGGATTACACTCGAATAGGTTTATCTCATTCTTTTTTTTATACCTTATAATACATGATCTATCTTTGGACTAACCATTTGTACCAGGGATTCCAGTTGTTGTAATATATTGAAGACTCTTTGTTTTTTAGGGCTAGGGTTAGTCTGTCCATTTCTACACAATCTGAAATTTTCTGGATGATCACCTGTTCTGTAGGTATGTGAGTTAGTTTCCAGCACTGAGATTTCATGCTCCTCAGTGGCTATTCATCAGTATGTAAAATGGAGTTGGACAGAGTGGAGAGAATGCCCGACCCTGCACTATAAGACCAACTACTTTAGACTCTCTCTGTTCACGAAGAGGGCAAAAATGTGAGCGAGCTTTCTAGCCAAGGAAAATAAAAACCTTTAGCTTCCCTGATGCAAGCGTTATCTTGGAGCTCTCCAAGGTCCTACAAGTTTCCCGGACTGTTATAGATGAGATACAAATTATAGATGACTGTACAAATGGCAAAACAGAATTATGGGGGAGTACGTGTAAAGCAAGATATTGGGGACTGATTTGAGCATCTTGATCAACGTGTGACCCCCGTTGGGAAAAGAGTGGGACTGATACGTTTTCCCAAGCTTCAAATTAGAATAATAGAATCATAGGGCTGGAAGGGAGATCTCCTAAGCCAGCCTTCTGTCTGAGTCCTTTTCCATTCTGGACAGTTGATTGTCCAATCTTTCTTTAAAACCACAAGCAATGGATCACCCACAACTCCAGAAGCTTTAACTGTGGCCACAATTTGCCCATGTACAGGGACAAAAGAGATGGTAAAATCTCTGCAGCATCTAGTCAACCTTGACTGTTTTTTTTTTTTTTTTTAAACTGAAATAGCATCAGACTTGTTTAATACTTGAATGTAGAGAACATAGAATAATAGGGTTGAAAGAACCTTGGAGGTCTTCTAGTCCAACCCCTTGCTGAACTGGATACCCTATACGACTGGGCTGCCTAGTCTCTTCTTGGAAGCCTCCAAGGATGAAACATTCACAACTTCTAGAGGTAAGCTATTCCATTAACTAATTGTTCTCACTATCAGGAAATTTCTTCTTAGTTCCAGGATGGATCTCCCTCAAACAAGCTTCCACTGACTGCTTCTTGTTTTCCCCTCAGGTGCTATGATGAATAAATTAATGCCTCCTTCCCTGTGACAGTCCTTCAAATTTTAGAATACTGCTATCGTATCACCCCTAGTCCTTCTCTTTGTTAGACTAGACATATCTAGTTCCCTCAATTGCTCATCACATTGTTAAGCTTCTGGACCCCTTATCATTTTTGTTGCTCTTCTCTGCACTCTTTCTAGGACCCCAGCATCATTTTTGTATCATGGATTAAATGTTGGCATTTCCAGGAATCTGAAGAAAATCCAGGTAAAGAAAGCTGAGGAGTATTTGTTTCAGAAATTGACAATTTCTCTCCCTAATTATTTTTAAGTATCTCATCAGGTCCAGCAGGAAGTGTATGTTTTAGGATATGTTTCAATTATTTTTAGCTGACCAGAGTCACTAATTTGTGATGTGAACCCATATGAATTGGAAGAATGAAACTTCTTGCTAGTGTTATTCCTACACTATGGCAGAATCTGTTTGGAATGAATGAATAAACTCTTGAAATAAAAAAGTCAACTCTTCACAGAGTCTTTGAGACAGAAACTGCTACACTATTTGTAGCAGGACAGCAATATCTTGTAGTTTGCCTTACAAAGGTGCATTACACCTTTCTTTTTCTTTCACTTTCCCTCTCCATTCTCTCCTTCCTTTCTTGAGGGATTGGTCTATGTCCTAAGGATGGAAAGAAGGATTGAATCTCTGTATGTATGGACATGAGGTTGCGTGATATAAATTATGAAGATAATTAGGTCTTTTCACCTTGAGTTTCTACATTTTTAAAAAAGAACCTTAATTACAATTGATTTCACTGAAAGGTAAATGTAACCATAAATGAGTTCTTGTCTGGGACAAGAACTGTGCTATCCTTTCTTTCACCCAGCTCTAAAAAAAAAAAAAGAGAAAAGTTATTTTTAACTTGATGTTTGCATTATTTATGATCTTGTTAATTTGTGATTTCCATTTATGGCCCACATTTGTGGGATTTATTAATATTTTAATACATATATCACCACTAAATTTGAGATTAGCATCTTAGAAGCAAAAGTTATTTTGGCCCCTTCTGGACCTCTTGACTACAACAATAAGGCAACAAGATGTTATAAAAAGAAAGATGATTGCGAAAAACTTCCGGTTTGCGTGGCTTCGGGGCAGCAGGAATTCGCGACAGCTCGCGATTCCTGCTGTGCTAGCCGTCGAGGTACCCCCGATCCAGATGGGTCAGGGGGATATGGCTGCCCTGTAGGGACAGCTGAAGAGAGAGGGGAGTCGGAAAGGGAGGTGGGGGCATCGCAGACCCCCCCTTTCTCCGGGAAAACCCCTTTTTCCCAAGGCGGTGGAGCGGCGGTCAGCAATGGCCGCCACGAAGAAGCCAGCAACCGGATAAGAACTGTGCTGGAGGAAGTGTGAAGAGTGAAAGTTCTGTCTGAGCCGGGTCAAGTAACACCTTTTAAATTGCCTGGAATTGAGCTGTTTGTTGCTGGAGGATACATTGTATCCCTAAGAAGAGCGAAAAGCGGCGGAGAAGCTGTTAAAGGGAATTTTTTTTTTTTTTTTACTCTCCCACCCCACGGAAAAAGCAGAAATATTTGGATATATTAGACATTGAAAGTGGATTGTTTTGAAAGCTAAGATAAGAGACAAAGGGATTTTTGGACATTGAAAAATGTGAGAAATTGGAAAATCTCTGCTGGAGGTATGGATTTTTGATTATTAAAATTCTCATTGCAAGTGGGAAGGGAGAAAAAAAAAATTGGAGCAGAAGCTGAAAAAGGAGGAGATTGATTAGAAGTCTTTGTGGATCCCAAAAGAAGATATATGGTAATTGGACCTCTTTGATTAAAAATTAATTCAGAAAGAGAAAGAGAAGAAGGAAGAAAAGTATTAACTTTTGGAATTTTTTTTTCTTTTTTTAATTGCTTTTGATTGTCTTTGATTAAAAATTCTTGTGGTTGTTTTGGAAAAAGTTTCCCTTTTCATAATGGCATCGTCTGTGGATGAACTAGAGATTGAATATCAAAAATATAAAAAAGAAGATACTTTGGGCGCTTTGTTTCAATTCTTAGAAATGGCGTTATGTTCCTTTGAAAAGTTGATTACGCAGCAGAAGGACTGGGACAAGGAAGAAGAGGAAGAAGAAGCCATTTTTGATGAACAATGGGTCCCTTCTGGAGAGGAGGACAAAAAGGATAAGAAAAAGGGGATTTTAAGAATTATAAAAACAACCAAAAGAGAGAAAAATGAGCGAAAAGATGGAGGCAAGGTTAGAAAGCAAAGGAAAAGGAGCAAGAAAAGCGAAGAGAAAAAACAAAGGGGTAGAAAGGGCAAGGAGAAGAATAAGCAAGAGAGAAAGGGGGGGAGGAGAAGCCTTAATGTGGGGAAGCAAGACCTAAGGAAAAAAAGTTTATTTAGAGATAATGGGTGAATTTAATTTAGATTAAAAGAGGGATTCTGGAGGGTATATAAGAGTGTGTTTTTATATGTATATTTAGAATATAAAATTTATTATGTAATTTTAGAATTTTTTTTAAACAGAATCCCAAGAAAGATTGCTATATGTAGTATTTCTAAGTTAGGGTAATGAGTTATAGATGTTACTCCAATTGGTGTACAGGAGAAGTATAGTAAAAGAAAAAAAAGATGAATGGATAATTGGAAATAGAACAAAGAATGTTATTGAAAATGGTAATAAGATATGGAAGGATATATATGCTTTTTTTTTTTGGATTTTGTGTATTGATAAAAGGCAATAAAATTTTAATTAATAAATAATTTGGATGGAAAAGAGAAGTAGGGACAAGATATGAAGTTAATATTATATGAAATATTGATATTATAATCTGGAAATGTTATGCTTTATTGGTCTATTATTATTATTTTTTCTTAGAAAAGAATTTATAAGCTGCTATGCCTTGATTTTTTGTGCATTGTTTTTATAAATATATATATATATATATATAAAAAAGAAAATGATAATAAGATTTGGAAGGAGATATGGGTTGAATATGATGTTTGAATTTGTGTCTGTGTAAAGAGTTTTAACCCGGGAACAGACAACCTTCAGAAAAGATCTTTTAGTTTTGTTTATGTTTTGTGTTTGTATGTTTGTGTATTGTGCTTATGGTAAAACTAACAAAATTTGTTTTTTATAAAAAAAAAAAAGGAAAGAATCAATAAAACCTTGGAGGAATGCTAGACGAGAATAATTTATACAAGCCAGAAAGAAAAGAATATGATGACTATAAAATGGATAAATATGGAAGAGAAATGAAATTGAATAGGAGTAAAGAGAAAAAATGAGAAACTTGCTGAAAGATGTTTGTGTGTCCATATGGAGATGGGATAAATTGGAATTATGCTGTATAAAAATAATGTTTTGTTTGACTTGTAAGGATTTACAATGTTAAGAGGTTTTATGTGTTTATGTATTTAATGGTTAATGATGTGTTGTTTTATCTTTAAAATTAATAAAAATTTGTTTCAAAAAAAAAAAAAAAGAAAGATGATTGCAACCCAAATATATTACTTTTACAGGTAGTTTTTTTTCTGCAGGAATAAAGAACTACAATTTAATGGTTTTACAGCTAGTATATGATATCTAAAAACTGCAGCTGAAATAACCTTTTGTCTAAAACTCAGTTTATCCTCTTCTGTTGCTTTGGGCTAAACAAACTTTTTCTTTTTCACACCCCCTGCCCCTCACAAAAAGGTGGTTGACATGTTTTGAATGCATCCAATTATCCATGTCGTGAAGGTGCTTTCCGCAAAGGCAACTGGCCTTTCTTGTTTTTTTCCCCCCCTTTAAAATGTTTTGCTTCTCATCCAAGGAGCTTCTTCTAAACTTCAGAACTGATGAAACTTCTTGGGTGAGAAGTGAAACGTTTTCAAGACAAAAACAAAACACAAAACACAAGGAAATCCAGTTGCCTTTTGGAAAAATACCTTGGGAAATGGTCTCCTATTTTGGGGGGTCTAAAATGTTGATGCTGAAGATTTATCTTGAAGGCAAACTCCTGAAATGGGGAGGGAACCTTTGCAATTTTCTGTTGTTTCATGTTTAAGAATGGCAAGATCAAGGCTTTGTTATAAAAATGTGCCTCTCATAATATCTTTTGTTCCAGTTTTAGACTTTTCAATTATGCACCTCGAAGGCACTTTTCCACCGACAAAATGAGCGAAAGAGTATTGCCTCTGGGTATGTTGGCCATTCTGCTTCTTCAAATTTAAACTTGAATGATAGGAACTCAGGGGTTAGGAGTTATTAGAGAAGCGCTGCCTATGCACTTATGAAATATGCACACCACTAATATGCAGAAAAACTCTGAGGAGCCCACTGTATTTCAATATTTAATGCAGGTTGGAGAGTGTGTGTGTGTGTGTGTGTGTGTGTGAATGTGACACACACACACACACACACATTTTAATTCATTGCTTGGGAAAATTCAATGTTAGCTCCTAATTTTTCATTTATCACTTCCTCTTTCTCATAAACATCACTGCGTGTGTATTCAGATCTTTGTGGCTGATACTGAGCAGCAAAAAAGGAAGTTTTTGATGCATTAAGAAATATTATGGACCAGATTATGAATAGAAGAATTCTATCAGTGAAATCAACTTTGATTTAAACTTTAAACATTAGATATATATTATATTTAGTTTATTCTGAAGAATGAAAAAAATACAAAACACCCAAATATTTTTTAAAAAGGACAAAAGAAGAAAAAAAACACAAGCAAGGCATTAAGAAAAAGTGTCTTAAAAACGCTAACATACATATACACACAATATCCTCCCTAGTTGAACGCTGATTAATATAATACAATTGCAGAAGAAAGGGGTAGAATAGATTAAATCATTTTAGACTGTTGGATAGTTGTGATCATCTACAGGTAGTCCTCGACCACAATTGAGCCCAAAATTTATGTTGCTAAATGAGACACCTGTTAAGTGAGTTTTGCTTAATGTTTTACAACCTTTCTTGCCACATTTAAGCAATCACTGCAGTTGTTAAATGAATCTGGCTTCCGCCGTTGACTTTGCTTATCAGAAGGTTATAAAAGGGGCTCACTGTTCTGTCCCAGGCTTCTCCAGAAAGCACTAAGCAGACTCTTTCTCCCGAAGAAACACCTTTTATTAAATGAATGTGAATTTCTTGCATTCACATTCAGCCAACGGCCTGGTGAACAGTCTTTCAAAGGTATAATTAGGAGCTCAAAACTTATCGATCTTGGAATATTTTCAAACGCAGTGCTGACAAGGAAGGGCTTAGCACAGAGTCTCTGAGATGCACAGACAGATCTTCACAATGATGGAAGGAACAAACAAATTGTTTCCTGCAAAAGCCCCCCTCCCCTTTTGCTCCTCTTTTAATCCCTATGGGAGGAGCCGTTCATCATCCACCTGTGGCCTTACTCCCAAGTCGACCCTGAAATTCGTAATTGTTCTTTCCTTTTGGCAGCTCTGTGCATGTGCAGGCCTGGGACCGGTTCCAGCTGCTCCCCCTCCTCACTGCTGTCTGAGCCCGAAGGCAGCTGATGACTGCCAGCCTGGCCTGGCCCCATCACTGCCTCTGGTGCAGAGCCCTCCTCTGAGCCTTCCTCAAACTCCAGGACTGGCTCCGGTTCCTCCCCAACCTCCTCACTGTTTGACTCTGCTCCCAGCTCTGTTAGCCACCAGCAGGCCACAACAATCCCATTATTTTGGGACATTGCAACCATCATAAATACGAATCGTTTGCCAACTGTCTGAATTTTGACTGCAAGGCCATAGGGATGCTGCAATGGTCATGAGTGTGAAAAATGGTCATAAGTCACTTTCTTCAGTAACATTGCAACTTTGAACCATCACTAAAAGAACTGTTGTACATTAAGGACTACCTGCATCATCACAGCTATGAGCTGTGATTCAGAGAGAGATCATCACTTATTTTCTTTCCAGGCCTGCGGGGCCGAATCTGGCCTGTGGGGGACTTAGAGCTGGTCCATGGGGGTGCCCTGGAAACAGGGAAGGGCTGGCCTGCAGTGCCTCTGCCAGTAAAAACGGTGCTGGAACGGATGTTCTCCTACCAGGAGCAGTTGAAGGGTTTGAAGTCATGCAATGTTTTCAGGAACCACTGAAAACTGCTGAAAACAGTTATTAAAAAACATGTGGCTTCTGTGATGCCTGAAAACATTGCATGGCTTCCGAGCTTGGTCGGCTCGAGGAAGGAGAATGCCACCCAACGTTTTTATTAACAGGCAGTCCATTGGTATCTAGGGTTTGTCCCAGGGGTGGAATGCAAATATAAAAATACCGATTCTGTGGGCGGAACTAGGTGGGCATGGTCATGTGCCTGGGTGGGCATAGCTTCTTTTTTTTTGCAACCCCCCCCCCCCCACCATGCCCCGGGTTTTTTTTTTTTTTTTTGCTTCTGGGCCTTAGGGAAACCTCCTGGGATTTTTGCTCCCAGGTTGATTCCCTGAGGCCCAGGAAGGCAAAAAATGGAGCAACACTCTGCCCCCCACCCCCCATGCACTCCATTTTTGCCTCCTGGGCCTCAGGGAATCTTCCTGGGTAAAGCAGTAAGACATCAAGAGGGATCCCAGCACAGCTGATTGTCAGAACAGCTGATCATCAGGAGGGGAAAAAAAAGAAATATCTTAAGGCAGGGGTGTCCAACCTTGGCAACTTTAAGACTTGTGGACTTCAACTCCCAGAGTTCCTCAGCCAGCTGCTGGCTGAGGAACTCTGGGAGTTGAAGTCCACAAGTCTTAAAGTTGCTGTCTGAGGAACTTGCTGACTGAGGAACTCTGGGAGTTGAAGTCCACAAGTCTTAAAGTTGCTGGCTGAGGAACTTGCTGGCTGAGGAACTCTGGGAGTTGAAGTCCACAAGTCTTAAAGTTGCTGGCTGAGGAACTTGCTGACTGAGGAACTCTGGGAGTTGAAGTCCACAAGTCTTAAAGTTGCTGGCTGAGGAACTTGCTGACTGAGGAACTCTGGGAGTTGAAGTCCACAAGTCTTAAAGTTGCTGGCTGAGGAACTTGCTGACTGAGGAACTCTGGGAGTTGAAGTCCACAAGTCTTAAAGTTGTCAAGGTTGGACACCCCTGTCTTAAGGAGTGACTGGGTGGGGGAGAATGCAGTCAGTGATGTCGCTCATGCACGATAAGGACTGATTGGTCAGGGCGGGGCAGGCAGAGAGGGGCGGGGCCAGCCAGGGGCATGATTTGCTGGTTCTCTGAACTGTGCAGAATCATAACAACCTGTTCTATAGAACCAGTCTGAATCCCACCCCCGGTTTTTCCTTAATGTTAGGTGGTTTTAAACCAGGAAATATGGAAGTAGTTGAATAGACTCTGCATGTGTGCCACAAGACCCAGAGACACCCTGAACAAACGGGGTTATCCATTTGCTACTGCTCTTTGTGATTGTGGTGACATGCAGACAACAACACATATGTAGACTTGTCCTTTGTGCCCCAATCAGTGGACACTTGGAGACCTCATGGCAATGCAATAGAATACAATGAATGTTGCTAGTTTCTGGGCCAGATTGGTTTAATTTGTACATATTTTATTGTATTTTATTTTTTACATTTTATGTCATATTGTATGCCTTATTTTAATTGTGATGCAAAGAAATAAATGGTTTTACCAATAGTAATAGGAGCCCTTGGAGCAATACCTAAAGGGCTGCCTCGGTACATGGAAATGTTGAACTTATTAGATTTGAATATTCTGATTTTGCAAAAAATTTTTGCAAAAAGCCACCTTACTCTGAACTGCCTATATACTTAGGTGCTACCTCAATAGCTCTTAGATCCATGGATAGGATTTAAACTGTTCAGTTTTTACCAGTCCCAGACTGTGAATCAAACTGAAGATTAAATCTTAAATAATAATAACAACAACAATAACAACAACCCAGAAACTGACTATACATTAACTAAGGAAAAAAGTTTCCATTTTTAATTGATAAAAGATTGCAAGTTTGTTACTGAGGAAGCACTGGTTCCACCCTTTAATACCGAAATGAGAACTGGAAGCTGTCAAATACAGAATGTTTTTTCCATAAAAGTATCTGGTCACAGAAGCCACTGAATGATCGGGGGGCATTCTGGGGAGAAGGCAACAACTTTGATAGAAGTTATTCCAATTTCTTATCCAGAAGTCTGGTGACACTATTGTCAGTAAAAACCATCCAGGTTAAAAAGGCTGTGAAATAAAGGGTATCAACCTCATAAATTTCTTATTTGATTCTTAGATAAGCTGAACTCTGAAAGTGAGAGAAACCTTGTAGCAGGAGAAGTGGCACAGATAACGGGGCATATGATATTACCTTCATAAATTGGGAATATATTCGTGGCTAAAGCTGCTTGATAAGGAATGTTTGATGACTGGGGAGCCAAGAAGGCATTATCTTAGGTTATCTGCCCATAAATATGTGTCAAACAGGAGACCTGAACTATTAAATAAATCAGATTAGGAAGAATATGAAGAGAGAATTAATGCTGGAGTCACTTCGGGTTTTGGAAAGAGAATGCTGTGTTGTATCTGATTCTGAATGACTGAGGGCAGGCTGAGCAAACTTTATAATTTGTTATGGGGTTTTTGGGGGGCTTGGAAAGTTTGATGGTATATATATCTCATGCTCTGAATGAAGGGTTTCCAAACTTGGCAATTTTAAGACTTGTGGACTTTTAACTCCCAGAATTTCCCCATCAGCCCTGTTGGGAATTTTGGGAGTTGAAGTGCACAAGTTGCCAAGTTTGGAGCCCTGCTGCTCTAAATGGATCCAAGAATTGTCCAGTGAATGGCTTCCTTAGAGCAGAATCATGTGTGGAGATTCTGAGCTACTACTTGCATGAAGTCCTTAGGTTTCAGCTTATTATGGCTTGTAGAACCTCAACCATCAGTTGGAAGGTGAATGATTGGATGAACATACTCAATGGCTTGCATTGAAGCCATTTGCCTATGGCCATTAAAGACTTGATGAAAAAGATTCTCTCAGTATTTTTCTATGTATGTACTTTTTATGCAAAAAATTTAAAAAAGGACATGGATTGAGGAGATCCCGGCACATTTCCTTTATGGAAACTCAATGGATGTCTTAGAGCAGGGTTCTCCAACCTTGTAAATTTTAAGATTTGCGGATTTCAACTTCCAGAATTCCTGATCCAGCATGACTGGCTGAGGAAATTTGGGAGCTGAAGTCCACAAGTCTTAGTGGCCAAAGTTGGAGACTCCAGTCTTAGAGACATTCACTCTCTCTCAACCCAGCTGATATCACAGGATGGCTCTTATGGGAGTGAAATGTAGATTCCCCATCCAAAGAAAGTGTAGAAAAGACAGAATATAAAGTTGAACCTAAAAAATCTATAAACACAAATCAATAGAATCTCCTCCCCCACTTTTGTCTTATTCATCTGACTATGCCTTAGTCCATGCAACTCCTTTCCAGTGCCAAAGTCATGTCAATTTCACTCTAAATATGGTTCCTGCCCTTTGTTTCTATTCCATTATAACTTACATCCCATCTATGGATTATCACAGGGCCAGGTTACAGAGGGCCAGTTGCTTCCTGTGTCAGTGATTGAATTAGATGGTGCTTAGTTTTCTTCTATCTCATCCACCCCACCTCTGCCAATCTTTATGTCAGCTACAGTACAGTTTGTCATCAGATACCTACATACTACTAAGAAAGTGAGGGAGAGATAGAGAGAGAGAGAGAAAAGGAAACAGACAGAAAAAAGAGAAACAAGAAAGGGAAGAGAGAAAAGATAAACCAGAAAAGAAAAAGAGAGAGGGGGGGAGAGAGAGAAAGAAAAGAGAAAGAGAGAAAAAGAGGGAGAAAGAGAGAGAGAAAAAAAAGAGAAAGAGAAAGAGAGAGGAGAAGAGAGAAAAAGAGAAGTGATACTCGCTTGATGCATCAAAAGATCAAATCCATCTTGGGGAAAGTTTATCAAATGTCAGCATTCCCCTTTTTGGTCTTAAGATCTAAAATGAAGTGGCTGATGCAACGCCTGACATTACTAATAATTACAAGATTCAAAAATGCTTCTTTGGCATTCTTTGTTCAGTTACCTTTAATGAGATGCAGTGGGATCAACACAGTGGCAATGTTTCATTCAGTGTGGGGTTTATTCATGAGCTGTGAAATATCTGTTAGCCTTTGCTGTGCAGGCAACATTCTCTCTTGGCCTCTCCATTTTTTAAATCTCTCCCCTACTCCTGTTTCTAATAAAAATTGAAGAACAAAACTTCTGCAGCTCTTCGCCAAGGGGCCTGTGGAATACGACAGCCCAAATATTTGTGCCACCTTATTTTGGAACACCTGGGGTATAAACACAATAGTTAATTGGGGCAAAACCTATCTGGATCATTTTGCTTCGCAAAAAAAAAAAAAATAAAGCAGAAGAATACAAAAATGAAATGAAAATCAGGTGTGACATCCTTCCTATTTCTCAGTTAATGGTCTCTTTAATGTTCATAGAATAATTGCTCTGTTTCTGCTTTTTCTTCCTGGCAGAATTGCATCCATCAGCAAAACCAGCCATCAAGAACTTCTAATGAAGCTTTCCCTCCTAAATGACTTTTGTTACCAAGTGTCCATTTGGTAACTGACTATTTTTTCTTCTCTCTCTTTTTTCAGCTACAGCTAAGCCTTGAGAAGGTAAAACCAGAAATTTCAAGATGAAATTGTATCGAAATGTAGGACCATCCAGGTCTGATAGACAATGCCTTCTTTGTTTGTGTTAACAGGGATCCAGATAATAGCCTGAGATTTTGAAAGCAGTGGCTCACTCTCATGTCAAACCCATTGTGATTTTTTGATGCTGAATGCAAGCGATGATCTACAGGAAGCACTGATGGCTCCTTGTCCCATATATTAGAACCTTGGCATCTTATTGTCCTAGAGAAAGACATGTGGATCTCAGCCTAATTAACCCTTTTTCCTGCAGACTGTAAAAATACTTTTCACTTCAGCCACACGGAGTCGAGAGTTTTCCTTCCCTAAGGGATCAGACTGGGGCAGGTCTGACATTAGGTGGAATCTAAGTTTCCTGTGCAAAACTACAGAACTATGCCCCTTGGTTCCCCATTCCTGCCCCCAGTCTGTCTTTAGCCAATCTGATATTGCTGAGATGTCATGAGAAATACTGAGGTGTTGAGGCTGGTGAAATTCCACTCTCAGGGAAAATGGCCTTGAAGATGCCTGGCACAAACCAGATTCCAAAATACTCTTCTCTTATTTAGCTGTTCCCTCCTCCCGAATTCCCACCATGGGCAAATATAGATTTATTGCCCATTTATTCCCCTTCCCATCCCTGGTGCTTTGATGACAGGATGCCGGCAAGGTGCCGAGCTGAAGATGATGGGCCTGTCTGATCTTTACCTGAAGCAGTTAAGGGTGAATTGAGAATCCATCTTGTGATTCTAGATCAGAGGTCTCCAAACTTGGCAACTTCAAGACTTATGGCTTTCAACTCCCAGAATTCTCCAGCCAGCATAGCCATAAAGTTGCCAGTTTGGGGACCCCTGTTGTAGATAGAAGGCACTCAATGTTCAAACACAGAAAAGACAGATAACAGCTTGCCTTCATTCTTCTCAAAGTCAGCTTTCTGAGATCATTTTAAATGGAATATAAAGGGAAAAAAAATAGGAAAGAGGAACTCCGTGGCAAATTCTTCCATATATGCACAGTTTTCTCTAAAAATGGAGATTTATAATTGTAGTTATGCAGAGTCAATCTCTGTCTGAGAGGTATGAAAAATGAAACAAAAGCTAGACAGATGAATGATATTAGCATTTAATTCTTGGACAAAATGTACAAACCTGAGAGCTAATCTTTCTTTTGTCAGTTGGATGGTGGGTTTTTTTTTTTTGGGGGGGGGGCACACAAATCTTTATCCAGACAGATCACTTTGTGATTTAAATAAAAGCTATAGCCAATGAAAGCTATAGCCAATTCAGGTGACTGATGGAAAGGAATACATTTTCTTTAGTGTTAAGGATCTTGCCCGGGAAATTAATCAGTTTTGTAGGAATCAGAAGGAGTTAGCAAAGAGGGCACATCTAACTGCAGTCAGAAATGAAAGCAACTTCTTCTCATTTCCAGGTTGCTTCTCTGCTTGATTAGCTTCCATCCATTGTTTCTTGCCGTGCCTTCTGGTGCTTTGCAAATGGGCTGATCCCCTTCTCTCTATGGCAGCCTCTCAGATATTGGAAGAAGATCTGTGGCGGTGCAGTGGTTAGAATGCTGTATTGCAGGCTAATTCTGCCGACTGCCAGCAGTTTGATCCTGACCAGCTCAAGGTTGACTCAGCCTTCCATCCTTCTGAGGTGGGTAAAACCGAGGACCAGTGGTGGTATTCTACCGGTTCATCCTGGTTCGGGTGAACCGGTTGTAAAAAAAAACCAAAAAAAAACCTCCAACCAAAAATGCCCGACAATCAGCTGGGTGATGATAAGCTGTGCTGCACAATTTAGGTGAGCTAGAAAGCAGGAAATCATCAGATTTCTCCCTTTTTAGATAATTTAAATTGCACTCCATAGCTGACGCCCCCTGGCCCCGCTGTCATACTTACTTTAGAAGGCTTCAAAATACTTCTTCTTCTTCTTCTTTTTTTTCAGCACACAGGAGGCTTCCCTGAGGCCCAGTAGGCAAAAAAAACAGGGCACGGGGTGTGTGTGCTGCGAAAGGAGGGGGAAAAAACACCACCACATCGCCTTGCCCACCCAATCACATGACCACCAGACCATGCCCAGCTAGCCACACCCACAGAACTGGTAATAAAAAAAAGTTTTGAATCCAAATACTGATGAGGACCCAGATTGTTTGGGGCCAATAGGCTGACTCTGTAAACCACTTAGAGAGGGCTGTAAAAGCACTGTGAAGCAGGATATCAGTCTAAGTGCTATTGCTCTTCCTTTTCTCCTTCCTTCCTCCCTCCCATAGTGGCCTAGTGGTTGGAACACAGTATTGCAGGCTAATTCTGCCCACTTGCCAGTAATTCGATCTTGATCAGCTCAAGGTTGATTCAGCCTTTTATTCTTTCTAGGTCAACGAAGATCCAGATTGTTGGGGGCAAGATGCTGACTCTGTAAACCACTCGGAGAGGGCTGTAAAAGCACTGTGAAGCAGGATATAAGTCTAAGTCCTATTGCTATTGCCCTTCCTTCCTTCCTCCTGTCCTTCCTTCCTTCCCATTGGGTAGAATACTGTGTTGCAGGACAATTCTGCCCACTGCCAGTCGTTCAATCCTGACCGACTCATGGTTGACTCAGCTTTCCATCCTTCCCAGGTGGGTAAAAGGAGGACCTAATGAGCCTTGAGCCACACTTCCACAACTGGAAAGGATTTATTAGAAGTTAACATACCGGCATTAGCCTGGGTGTAACCAACTCACCCTTGATCCCTCACCCCTCTGGGTGTATCATCCAGTGAAACATGTCCATAGCCCAGAGTCATCAGTCATACTCTTCAAGTAGATTTTTGTGCTGCAGAAGCTTCAGTCATCTAATCAGTCTCTGAAGAAAATATGAATGGAATGTGCTTTCGATTCCACGCTGCTGCCTGCTCTTTGAAACTCCCCCCCTTCTTTCTGTTGACAACTATAAAACATGTATACAAAATGTTTAATGAGTTGACAACTTACACACACAACACAAATGTAAGGTAAACGTAAAGGTTTCCCATGTCCATTTGGGTCTGACTCTAGGTGGCCATTGTCACCTCTGTTTCCTAGCCAAGGGAGCCAGCATTGTCCGAAGACACTTCCGTGATCATATGGCCAGTATGACCCTATGCCAAGTGCATGGAAAGCTGTTACCTTCCTACCGAAATTGTACCTGTTTATCTACTTGCATTCGCATGCTTTTGAACTGCGAGGTAGGGGTGGGATTCTACCATTTTGGACCGGTTTGGGTGAACCGGTAGTTCCAGTGAGCATTTAGCCCCGCCTACCCACCCCTCCTCTTTCTTTTTTTTTTTTTTAAGCACAGCTGATTTGCACGGCAGAGCGGTTTGCCAAGCCTCAGCTGTTTTAGTCCTGGGGCTTCAATAGATGGTAAAGAATTGAGTTGAAAATGGGTCTTTAAAAACTGTAGCGCATACGTTAGGTGTGTGTGTGCGCTCACCGAACCTGTTGTTACACCAGTTGAATCACACCACTGAAGCTCCCCCCATGGCATGGACCTTGGATTTCAAACCTGGGCCAACAAACTCAGTGTCTTTATTTGCTGAGCCATCGTGCCCTCCTCCACATACATACACACACTCTCTCCCTCTCTCCTCCCCCCCCTCACATGGATGTAATGCTTCTTTTAACCAATGTTTTCTTTGCATCTGGCTTTATTACTAACATTTGACCTGAAAGGGAAAGGATATCTGTTTTCTGTTCCTTAATGGTAGCTCTGCCTTGAGTATCTCTGCTTACACGAGTAGAAATAAACTTAAACACTGTATTTTGAGAACCGAAGGACAATGTTTGAAGTAATATAAAAATATATGTCAATGACCAAAATGCCTAGAACTAATATTAAGTACATTAATAAAGCTGTATGTAATAATATCTCCCACTGCAAATGCTGCTGTGAACTCAGTAGCTTTTAAGAATTTGGGGGTAATTTGGAAACTGGCAAGGAAATATTAACTTCCAAATCATATCATTAAGTCAGCTCTTGCTGTGCCATCAACTCTGGGCTGCTGAAGTTCAATCTCTGTAGACATTGTTATGCTTTTAATCTTGCTTAATTGTAGTTTAATTTTAGTTATTTGCAATCCTCGGTACGGCACCTATAGGCATGTCTCAGGCTGGCTTTCAATAAATGCCATAAAACATCAATAGAAAAAGATCTGAAAACAAAACCAGTTTAAACCAACAAAGAAGCTTAATAAAACTGCTGATGAGGCAGATTTTTCTAGGTTTAATTAGACTAAATATTCCTCTAACTCACCCAGTTCATTATTTTGAATGAATGAATTAGCCCAGTCAATGACTTCTATAATTGATTGTTAATTAATTATTTTAATTAATTATTTTAAGTCATCTCCCCCACCCCTTTTATTCTTATTGTGATCTGCTTTGTGTATACTCACCAACCAAAAGATGAGACCCTACATCCAATAAATAATGACGAATATAAAATCATGGGGAAAATTGATGCAATTTTTAAAGTCATTATCAAGATTGTCAGGCTACTATAGGACAATAAACACACCAACTTATTTATGTGATAGTTGTTCATTTATTTGTATCCTACATTTATTACTTGATGTGCATGCCTAATATTCCTTCTTCCTCCTATTTTCCCTCGAACAACCTGTGAGGTATGTAATTCTATGATAGAATGACTGGTTCCAGGTCACCCAGCTGACTTTCATGATGAAAGCAGGACTAGAACTCACCATCCCCTGGTGACTGGCCCAAAGTCAACCAGCCAGCTTTTGCCATCCATGGAAGTCGTATTTGTATTAGCCATATATTTTCTTAGAAGCTTTGAGGCTGCCACAGTTCGTGCCTGAGAATTTGGGAGGGGAGAATTCTTAGTGAGTAGTAGATTAGACTCAACAACATTCTTCTCAAAAGTGAAGGACATGTCATCGTACATCTGGATGGGAGTTGGTGAAGGTTTGGCTTTGGATAGAACGATGTTCGATTGGGCCATATGATGGACTGATGGGTTCAGGAGATGGATCTTTGATTTTCACTTGGGGAAGGGAAAACCTGGAAGTTTCAGATTCGAGTTTTCCCAGATGTGCCAACATGACTTCTTTAATGAATTTTTACTTGGATGGACTTTGTCTCTGAGTGCTGAATGGAATTGGGGAGTTTCTTTGGAACGCTGACAGCATTCATGCCTAAGTTGGGACTAGAACTTTTTGTCTCCTGGTGATTGGCCCAAAGTCACCCAGTTGTCTTTTGTTTCTAGGGTGGGACTAGAATTCATTGGCTTTGGCCCAAAAAGTTGGCTTTCATACCTATGGTGGGGCTAGAACTCACATTCTCCTGCTTTTTAGTCTGGGTGCCTTGATCACTAAACCAAACACGATTTGGTCTTCTATTTTCCCAAAGTATGAAGTGTTTCAGCAATTTCTCTGCTTGTGATGGTCCTGGATGACCACTTATCATTAGAGATGGGGAAGACTAAATTAAGACACTCAAGAGGCCCAACACTGAAAATCCAGATCTAAGCAGGAATAGAAAAGTGTCCACAGTTTCCATCACTGTTCACCTGGTGATTCAGACTCTGAACCTGAGTCCCTTCCATAAGCACTGCCAGTTGTAAGTAGAAGAATCCTAGGAACACGAGCTAATGTTGGTGCACTTTAGTGCTAAATGGTGGTAGGCCTTGTCAGGGCTGAATGTGCTCTGACAATCACACAAAGCTCCCATTATTTCCAACACATCAGCGTTCAATATTGCCTTGGAACAACACATCATTGTAGGCCAACTGTACATTGTTTCTTGTCTCTTTCTTTGAAGTCCTATTGAAACTTTGACTCTGCTTTGATTCTAATAAAATTGCTTGGCTGCTGCTGCTTCTTTTTTTAATCTCAGTTTGTATTTACAACTATCTCTTTTTGCACCTGATTTACAACCTTGAATTGATAGTTATTGACACCAATCCAAGAGGCCAGGACTTTCATTCTGTGTTATTTCTAAAGCCTGATCTAGACCCTGATCCAGGCAGGGAAGAAGCTCACAAGGAACATGGTTTATTTAGGGTAATGAATATGAGATAAATGCAAAATCTTTTGGAGCTTCCTTCTGTGAACTGGAGAGAGTCACTTAACATTAAAGAAATCCATGACATACTTTCAGATAAATGCACTGCTCTATATTGGGAAATTATTTCATAAATAGGGAATTCTAGGTGATTTATTGGCTTAAATCATCTTCATTGCATTATCCCTGTAACTCAGTTTCTCTGCGCACAGGTTGCCTTCAAATGAGGTGAAGCTGGTGATAGAGTTTTACAGATCATTTATATTATATCGTCCTTCATTTGGGCTGAAGCATCTCTTGCTTGGCTTGATGGATGCTCTTGGAAAATAGAAACCTTGAATGTTTAAAGGCACTTCAGTTTTACATTGGAAATATGAACCACAAGAAGGGACATTTGATCAAGTTTGGTGGACGTGTAAAAAAAAATTGTTGTCAAATGCAAGCACTGGTTCAGAGGATTTTAAACAATATATTGTTAGACCGGAGGTCTTTCTTTTGGGAGTGTGGACAAACAGTTGGGAAAAAGTTATGGAATTTAGTTTTGGTGTACGAGAACTGCAGCAAAAGTATTGTATGACCAAAGATGGAAAGATTCAGCATCATCCACAATGGAAGAATGGAATGAAGATGATGGAACTTGCTGAGATGGCTAAAAGCAAAGTGTAAGCCTTGTGTCTACATTCATTGCTATATCTCTGGACCAGAGATGAAGGGTCATCATAGTCAAGATGGCAGCCACAAATGCTCGAAGAAAGTCCCACTTCTTATTTAGAACACAGAACATGGAATATCAGAGTTGGAAGGGACCTTGGAGGTCTTCTAATCCAACCCCCTACACCATTTCAGACAAATGGCTGTCCAGTCTCTTTTTGAAAGCCTTCAGTGATGGAATACCCACAGCTTCTGAAAGAAAGCAATTCCATCAGGTTGATTGCTCTAACCATTAGGAATTTTCTCTTTAATGTTAGGTTACTTCTCTTCTTGGTTAGTTTCCATCCATTGTTTTTTGTGTGTGTGTTGCCTTCTCATGCTTTGAAAAATAGTTTGACCCCTCCTCATCCTTGTAGGAGCCTCTCAAATAATGGAACACTGCTATCGTTTCTCCCTTAGTCCTTCTTTTCATTAGACTAGACATACCCAGTGCCAGCAACCATTTTTCATACGCTTTAGCTTCCAGCCCCCCGAATCATCTTTGTTGCTCTTCTCTGCAATCTTTCCAGAGTCTCAACATCTTTTTTTATATTGTGACCAGAACTGAATACAGTATTCCAAGTGTGGCCTGACTAAGGCTTTATAAACTGGTATTATTTATTTATTTATTTATTGAATTTATATTGCTGCCTATTCGCCCATGAGGCAGCTTACAGAATGTAAAACCATATTTAAAATAAATCTGTTTGAAAAACTTGTGAGTTTGCCTTCTGGCCGGTAAAGGTTTTGTGAATTGGTACTTATGCACCTGTCCCCATTTATTCCTGGCTTCATCCCTCTTACCTCCTGTGTTTTAAATTGTAAGCCTTAAGCAACACCTGCAAAATCTAGGCCTAAAGAATTTTGGCCAGAGCAGACCTGGGCATATTACAGTCCCTGGGCCACATTGCAATCCTTTGGCTGTTCCTGTGTGGCCCATGTGGGTGGCTTTTATTTTGAAATCGACTGCTATCTCCCCCACACCAGTTTATGTATATGGGATGTGTACATGTCTCTGCACCTTCACAGCCCTATTGTTTTGGCCCTGCACAACAATCCTACTTTCTCATGTGTGCAGAATCTTACAAAATCTCATTTACCATTCTAAACCATAGGTGGACTTCAGGGGAAATTCAACATTTGTAATACAGTTGAATCTAAGCACTGAGCAAATTTATATTCTGGACCAGGTCATGCCAATCTTCAGTGCTGCCTCAAAGTACACATGATCAAGGTTGGTTGAATATACTTTGTATATATGTTGTCAGATCTTCTCATAACTTGATCCAGAAACAATCAGAATGTGTTTTTAGCTTTTCTTTCTCCAAAACACCCCTAAGGCACAGGAAAGTTTCATTTCTCCAGGTTGTATATTTCTGAATTTGTGGTAAAACACCGGATTTCAATGGATACTTTGAAGAAATCTTGGCAGAAGAATTACATCTGGGGCGGTGAGCTTTCAAATAACTGGCAAAGAGCTTGACCTGGCTGTTGCAATTTACACTGATCACAATTCCAAATTGTTGGGAAAGGATGGGGGATATAAATCTTTTATTCAAAGCCATCCTTGTGTTAGAATTCTACAGTAGAGTAAGCCCAACAGATGGCAGCTCAACCAAGGACTCCAGTAAGGGAGCAACTATATTGATTTTCTAGGAGGTAACGGTGTCCTTTGTCATGCTCACAAGTTATTTCTGCTAATATTCAAATATCCTTCTACTTAAGCCTTTTTTTTAGACAGCAATAAGAAAACTTTAATTTCTTCTGTTATCGTTAATTAACCTGCTGAATTTCTTTTCCTGAAATTTACACAAATTAGATAAAGTGTTTATTTCATTAGTAGTCTATGTTCTATGCTTGGAGCTCTATTTCTCCTTTAGGTAGATGCTCTCTAATTTGAGCCACTGGGCAATTAGATTAGTCATGATTTCTGTATCTTATAGGACCAGTTCATCCTTTTGAACTCAGAGCTACAATAATGTCTTGTGCCTTGCTCATTAAATGACTTCAGTTTTTATCAGCAAGTGAGATAAGTGCAGCTAGTAAAAACAGAATATTTCAGCTGGACACTTCTAGCCGCAGTTAACTACCGTATATTTACAAATGTCCTTAAACTGGGATATATCAAGATGCTATAGCATTAACACTTAAAACCTGGGAGGCCAAGTTTGAAATCTCTACTTGGCCATGAAGGTGATTTAAATTTAGTCAACATCTCTTAAGTCTTTTCCAGCTCATAGGATTATTTACAGGTAAACAGAGTCGTCTGAGCTGAGGGAGGGAATGGGTGAATGGAAGAACGTAATCCTTTGTTCTCTGCTTTAGTTGGTCTTCCTAAAGAGGGCATTATTGCTGAAAATACTCCATTAAAGCAATGGGGTTTATTTTTGGAGGGGACAATGCAAATAATGATCAGGCTTCCTGGTAGAATAAATTGTAGCGAAAGAAATAAATCACAGCTGAGGAAATAAAATTAATGTCCTGGGATCAAATCTAGAAAGGAATGCCTTGTTATGATTATTGCTGAAAATTCCAAAGGTGGACAATTTTAAGCAAAACTATAATTAACTCTCAAGTCTCAACCCTACTTCCTCAGGCTGTTGGAAAGAGTGGGATAAAACCATACAGTTAGTTCTCAACTTACTACAATCCATTTAGTGACCAGAGTTACAATGGCACTGAAAAAGTGGTTTTTGACCGTTGCAGCACCCCTCTCCGGTCACATGATCATCATGCAGATGCTTGGCTACTGATTCTCATTTAGATGGTTGCTGAGTCCCCCTTTTGTGACCTTCTGACAAGCAAAGTCAATGGGGAATCCAGAGTCAATTAACAACCATGTTACTAATTGCAACAAGTGCAGTGATTCACTTAACAACGATGGCAAGAAAAGTTGTAAAATGGAGCAAAACTCACTTAACAAAATGTCTCACTCAACAACATAAATTTTGGGGTCAGTTGTGGTTGTGAGTCAAGGACTACCTGTATAATTCAGTCTCATCCCTGCTTCCCCGGGCTGTTAGGGAAAAGTGGGATAAAACTATATTGAATGACAAAATAGGTAAATAAATATGATATGACATCTTTCCCATGTGATTGAAAGCCTTGAATGAAACCTGTGTTCTACCTGCTACCTTCAGAGATTTTAAAGATCAATTAAGGCATCAATTGCTCTACACTTATTGTCCCCAAGGGCATTTTTAGCAATACTGCTTCTCTATAGATTCCATCCATCTTCCTCTGGCCTGCATTGCCAATATAGATTGAGCTAATCCCTTGTTATTTCTTATAAACAAGAAGGGCATTTGAATAAGTAGCAGGATGTCCAGAATCCACTTTTTTCCTATTTTGGAGGCAGCCAGCTAAGCATCCCCCCCCAAGGCCTCTTATGGTTTTCTCCAAGCATGGTAACCTGCTCCTGGTGGCATCCTTGCTACCATCTTGGTGTCATGATCCTCAAAAGAAGCATGAGTAAGTAGTAGATGATTATTCAGTGTTGAGTCTTCATTGCTTCCTGCTTATATTCAATCATATGTCTTTTCCCAAAGATGCTTTTTTTTCCAAAATGCATTGTGGAATTTTGCTTCTCATCCAAGAAGCTTGTTCAGAACTGAAGAAGTTTCTTGGATGAGAAGCAAAACATTTTCAAAAGGAAAAAAAACCCAAGAAGGTCCAGTTGCCTTTTGAAATAAAAAAACCACCTTTAGGCATGAGAATCTCCCTAGACAATCATGTGTCTTCTGCATCTTTCCAGCCAGCTATGAGATGGGATGGAGTCTGATGAACTCCCAGGCTGTGGGCTTTTTGTCCTCTGATTGTGAAGGAGAATTGTGTGCCACCCTCGGTCATGTGTTGTTTGACATGATTATTGTTGCTTTGGGTTGTCTATTCTTATTGCTTATTCCCATTCTTATTTTGTTGCTTTCCTTCTACTGTGAAATCCTGTTAAGGATTACTTCTGTGATAGAGGGAATTTAGAGATATGGGTCGAATTGCAAATCTCCTTACTAGGGAGGATTACCACTATAAAAATGAACATTCTGCCCAAATTTATTTACTTATTCCGAACAATACCAATAAAAATACATAAAAATTACTTTGTGCAACTTAACAAGATAACCACCAGATTTATTTGGCAAGGGAAAAAAACTGAGGATAAACTTAAAGGCAATGTAAGATATGAAGAGCAGGGGAGGTATGGCACTCCCAAATTGGGAAATATACTATAGTGCAGCCTCCTTACTTTGGCTGAAAGAGTGGGTAAACCTGTCAAATAAAAGAATCTTATTTCTAGAAGGCCACGACTTACAGAGGGGGTGGCATGCATTTTTATGGGACACTGGAAAAATCAAACAGAATCATTTCCACAGACATATAATTAGAGACTCCTTATTGGCTAATTGGAATAAAATAAAATAAACATTATTTAAAAATCCCAATCTGGATCTCAACGATGGAGGCGATGATACATCCAAATAATTTAGATCTTAACAAAATGATAAAATACAAAGATCTTCTTGATACGCAAGGAACTTTAAAATCATGGCAAGATCTCCAAGAACAAGGGCTACAAGTAGACTGGTGGGCTTACCTGCAAATTCAAAATATTCAAGTCAGGATAAGAAAAATTTTGGAATTTATGCTAAGCCACAACAATTAGATAAAATCCTATTAGGCCCAGATAAAAAAAAAATATAACTAAATTTTATAATTATTTATTCGAGATAGAATTAGAAGAGGAAGTAGTCAAAGGCAACATAATAGCTTGGAGTAGAAACATAGGACGTAACATTACATTATTAGAATGGGAAAAGGTCTGTACAAGGAATAATAAAATTACAAAATCAGCAACATATAAAGAAAATGCCTATAAAATGTTTTATAGATGGCACCTCTCGTGCTCGAGAATAGCAAAGATGTCTCCTAACATGAATCCGAATTGCTGGAAATGTAAAAAGAAACACGGAACATTCTTTCACACGTGGTGGTCCTGCACTGAAGCCCAAAGATACTGGCACAGAATTAAAAAAAATGATTAGAGGAAATAACGGCGGAGCAAATTGAATTAAAACCAGAATTCTTTTTACTGGGGATATTTTATCGACAAATTTCTAAAAAAATCAAATATATAATACTGCACATTCTTACTGCAGCCAGAATAACCTTTGCACAGTGTTGGAAACAAGCAGACATTCCAACAGAGGAGATGATTATACAGAAAATAACAGCCTGTGCAGAGATGGATAAGTTAACCTTAGCACTTAAGAAAAAAGAAACATCAGAATATTATAGAAGCTGCGAATGCTGGTATGACTGGATAGAACAAAAATAGAAAATATATTAGTAAACACCGTAAAATGTAAAAGAGGTAGTAATTATATACTCACAATAAGATGTATTTGTAAATATGTCACCAATATTGATAACAAACAAGGAACCATAGACTGTAGATAATAGAATTGCTAGTTTTTTAATCATTTTTTTCTTTTTCTTTTTCCTTTTCTTTTTATGTGTTGTGTATGTGTTTGTCTTGACATTTTAGTTGTATAATCAATAAAGTTTGTTTTAAAAAAGAAAAGAAAATGAGTTAAGTCATTAGAGCTATTTTAAACATAATTTGGGAATCTACCAAGTACTAATAGCAATTTTCTCAGTAGCAGTTCTGTCCTCCTCATCTTGTGATAGAGATTTTTCTGTCCCTTCCACATGTTCCAATAAATTGACTTCTCAGATCATCTGCCTACATTTCTAAAAGGCATTTGGGGCCAATTCAATGAATGTCCCAATGGTGCTTTTTTAAGAGCCAGCTGGACTTTCTTGTTTTTCCTTGAAGACGTTTTGCTTCTTCAGCTTCTTGGATGAATTGTCTTCAAAGAAAAAAACAACAAAGCCCAGTTGCCTCCTGAAAAAACACCTCTGGGACCGTGACCTGGGTCACTTGAGAATCTCCATAGATTTTTAGCTATGCACTTTGGGATGAACATCCTTCAAGTGGTGCAGGGTCATGAATGGATTCCCAGAAAAATGGCAGATTACAGGAACCATTTGCACTTCAGTTTGACATGCAGACAATACAGACTCACCCCCAACAGCCTGCACCTGTCTTCAACAGGGCAGAAAACATCCTGCAGCCAAGAAGGCTCCACACTCATTTGCACCACAAATAGGATACAGATAAACCTCCAAGTGGCCTCAATGACTCTCCAAAAGAATGCAAATGACCAGCTGTCTGCAAAGAATATAAATCCTTCCATTCCTCTCCATCCAGTCAGAGCTGAAGAAACTTCTTGGATGAGAAGCAAAACGCCTTCAAATAATAACCAGTCCAGTTGCCTCTTGAAAAACCACCTTTGGGACAACCATGACCTGGAAGGTTGAGAATCTCCATAGACATCTAAACTGAATGGGGGTTCCTAATTTTTCTAGGGGTAGAATGTCCAGGGAAGTCTAAGCACTGTTTAAGGCAGTCCTCTCTTAACAACCTGTCTCTTAGCAATCATTTTAAATTATAACAGACCAATTCCAAGTTTTTACAACCTGATTTTGAAGTTCCAATGGCCATACCTTCTCACAATTAGCGGATTGCATTTTGGATGCTTGGCAATTGGGTCACCTTTATGCAGAGGTGGGATTCAAGTGGCTTCTTCTTCTTCTTCTCCTCCTCCTCCTCCTCCTCCTCCTCCTCCTCCTCCTCCTCCTCCTCCTTCTGACCTCCTCCCCATTTTTTTGCCTCCTGGGCCTCAGAGAGCCTTCTGGGGGGGGGGCTTTTTGCTCCCAGAAGGTTTCCCTGGGAGTCATGAAGGCAAAAAACGTAGCCTGGGGGTGGGGGCATGGAGCACCCCTCTTTGTTCCATTTTTGAGCCTCCCGGGCCCTCAGGGGAGCCTCCTGGGAGGGCATTTTTGCTCCCAGGAAGCTTCCCTGGGGCCCAGGAAGGTGTCAACTAAAAAAATACTCAAAAACAGAGTGATGGGGACTGTAGCTCCCCCATCGCGAGCCCCCCTTCGCTTCCTGGGTCTCAGGGAAGCCTTCTGGATGAAGCAGTAAGACAGTGAGGGGCATCCTTGCACAGCTGATCATCAGAACAGCTGATCATCGGGAGGAAAAAAAAAAAAAGAAATACCTTAAGGAGTGACTGGGAAGGAGAGAACACAATCAGCGATGTCAGGCATGCATGATAAGGACTGACTGGGCGGACAGGGGAGGCGTGGGTGAAGAGGGGATGGGGCTAGCCAGGAACATGATTTGCCAGTTCTCCGAACTGTGCAGAATCATAACAATTGGTTCTATGGAACCGATCTGAACCGGTAGAATACCACTCCTGCCTTTATGGCCATTTGCAGTGTCTCAAAGTCACACTGCTGTGATTTTTTTTTAGGAAGTTTTTTGAGGTTTCTGGCAAATTCCTCTTGGAATAAAACAGAGTCATTTAACAACCATGGTTTTTGCTTAATGACCGCTATAAAAAGATCATAAAATCACATGGGGATCTGCTTAACAAATGCAATGACTTACGAATGTAATTCCCGGCTCAATTATGGTTATAAATCCAGGATTATTTGTACCTCCATCCTTCTTGTGGGTACTTTAAATCAACTACTTTGGGAAATTCTGGATTTCTGCAGAAAACAAACTTTTTAGTTTGACAAAATAAGACAGCAGCCAAAAATACCTTTTGCTGCATTTTCTTAAAAAAACCCTTTCAGAGGAATGAGTGCTGCTTTAAATATATCTTTGCATCCTGCAAATGTTGCAGTGTATTATCCCGATGACTTTTATTCAAGGTAGATTTGAAGGAGGTAGGGTCATTTTTTTTACACAAGTACAAGAACCAGGTATGAAACAAACTAATTTCCTACAATCTCTTCTCCTTTGTTGCTCTTTCTTATTGGAACTAGCAATCAGGAGGGTTGCTTTGTGCTTGCCTAAATAGATTTTCATTGCAAGAAGGGTAAAATGAAAAAGATGTATTGGTTAGTCCATCAAAGGTCAAGTATATAAAACAAAATCCTTTTTATTTCAAACAGAGATAATTTGGGCAGCTGCTCCAGCTTTCTTGCTGCAAAAGCATCCTTTTTCTAAATCTATATATGTGTAAAAAGCATAAAAATGCCCCCCCCCCCCAAAAAAAAAAAAAAGGCTGGGAAGAACATTGCTTTATAAAAGGAAGGAAGGAGGGAGAGAAAACCTGACATTGGAAAACCAGCTGAATTGTTAAATGTACATATTTATCACAAGATGGCTTTATTATTGGAAGCTTATTATTCAGTAAAGCACAGCAGGGAACAAAAAGACAGATTTCTTCTATTAACACTATAGCAGGGTAGTTTAATTGGTTCCGCAACTTTTATCTAGCCTTTTGCCTTTTCAGAAGGAATTTTTTTTTCCTTTTGCAGCCCAGAAGAAATGCTGCAACGAAATGAGTGGAGCCCCAGATTCTGGTGGAGGAGGAAGCTGGGGTAGAATCCCAGGGGCTACAAGATTCTGGGAGAAGGTTTTTTATTAGAAAATCTATTTGCCAACTTTAGACAACCAGAATAACTATCATCTGATAAGGCTTATGGAAGAAACCCAAAAGCAATGCAACAGCTTTCACAATCGGAGTTTCTTTAGATGTGTTTTTGATTACAATTCCCATGATATTCATCCAGAATTGCTGGATGGAATTGTAGGCCAATCCAGCTGGGAAATCTGGATTGGATAAAGCTGAGATTTTACAAAATGTTGCTGTTAAAATATCTCTTCTTCCCTTCCCTTTCTTCCCTTCCACTTTCTCTTCTCCTTCCTCACTGTTCAATTCAATTCAATCCAGTTTATTACATTCATAGACCAGAGACCAGAACAAATAAAAACATATCCAATTAAAAATTCTAGAATAAAATAATAAATAAGAGACAAAATCTATGATAAAATCCAGTCTGTCAATTACACATGGTCTAACTACACTAAAATTACAACCCATAAACTGTGAGGCCTGTTGTCAGATTAATACTAAAAGGGAAAGGAATAAGCAGTTCAAAAGGTTTGCCACATTTGTTGTATAAAATAACTATGGTGGATTAGATCAGGAGTCGCCAACCTTTTGTACCTCAGGGACCACCAAACTCATAATTTAAAATCCTGCGGACCACTAATATGAATTTTGACTGAGAGTGGCTTGCTGACGTTGGTGGGAAAGTTGGACCCATATTCCAGAGCTGCAGTAGTCACAAGACTGGCCCTTTGGTTATCCCCGAGCTGCCAGTCCTTTTTCTGCACAGACCCAGGGAAAATGCCAAAAAAAGTCTGCAGGAAAATTCCCCACCCCGTTTTCCTACTGATCGATCATTCTTTATTTGGGATCGCAGGATACTGTCTTCAGCTCTGTTCTCAGGGAGAGAGAGAGAAAGGGGGGGGGGAGGGAGAGAGAGAGACTTTTGGCTTCATGCAAGGAAAGCAGCAGAAGTCTTTCTTTCTCTCCCCCAAACTCTGCCAGAAATGAGTCTTTGTGAGACTTGTCATGCCAGCACAGCCTTTTGGAGCAGAATGCCTCACAGGGTCCCAAAGACTCATTTCTGGTGGAGTTTGGGGGAGAGAAAGAAAGACTTCTGCTGCTTTCCTTGTGTGTAGCCAAAAGCAGAAGAAGAAAGAAGTGGAAAGAAACAGCCCGGTGGCCAGGCTAGTCACGTGGGGCAAGTGGGGCAAGTTCCCCCCCTCCGCCCTTTCCCCCTTCCCCTCACTACCTCGTGTAGTTTGCAATGCAAATGACGCAAGCCTTGTGTTCCTGCACAGTCTGGATTAATTGCTTTGAGTGGTGTTTTGGGGATGACATTTCTCTACGGACTACCAAAATTTTCTTGTGGACTACCAGTGGTCCCTGGCCCACTAGTTGGCAACCACTGGATTAGACAAATGTTTCTGACAAACCCCCAGTGCTCCTGCACAGAATCTAGTCACCTGCACTATAGTTATGGACAGTTGTCCTTAAGCAGCCATTGGAGATAAGCAATATTGGAACAGCCAGGATATCTAGCAACTATTGGAAGGATATGTTTTTTTCAAATATCTCTGTAAAAGGAACATTGAAGGAGTATGTGATTAATGTCTCCACCTCTTCTGAGCCACAGCAACAGAGTCTTTCAGACAATGGTATATTTTTATACTCGCCATACAGGACAGCCGATGGAAGCGCATGGCACCGTGCAAGCAAAAATGCTTTCCAATGGTTTGCCAATTCCAACTGGCTAATTTAACTGGCAGGAGTAACAACATATCTAATGGCATCTGTTTGCCTTCGATGCCCTCTACCCTTTGTCGCAAGGTTTGTTTTGCTTGGTCATAGTCCAACTTGTGTATTGAGGCTGGAGAAAAACCTAGTTTGGCAAGGTTGTTCTTCCTTCCTTCCTTCCTTCCTTCCTTCCTTCCTTCCTTCCTTCCTTCCTTCCTTCCTTCCTTCCTTCCTTCCTTCCTTCCTTCCTTCCTTCCTTCCTTGCCTCCCTCCCTCCCTTTCTTCCTTTGACTAATCATGAGACTGTATTTTAAAATAATTAAGACAGAACAAGAATATAAAGGCTACAAACCAGAATAGAGAAACCAGAGGACCCCATGGCAGGGGTTAAACAAAAGATCTATATTAGAAAACATTCCAATTCTTGGTCAATTGCTGGGTGCATTTTTAAAAAATGTTATAATATGCACAGATACTCACACAAATATTTACCCGCGTGAAAATGTAAATCAGAATAAATAAATGTTTCTGTGGTGATGCCTGGTTGAGCATGCTAGATAAAAACAAACAAATCCAAATTGTCCCAATAGCAGCAGTGAATAAATTCATTAGATTTTATTAGCCGGGCTTAACATAAAAAGCCCAATGGGTCAGCTGAAACTCATTCAAGAAGTTGTGAGAATGGAGCCTGGGACAAAGCTTTGGAACAAGATCTTATCACTGGGAGGATTTCTTCCCTCAGCAGCCAGTTGAATTCTGAGAAATAATGAGTGAGCCAGCCAGCCAGCCAGATGTGTCTATTTAGCGATGGCTGTGACAAATGAGCAGACTTCTGGGAAGGAAGCAATTGGGATATATGAAGGAGCAAGCTAGATGCCTTCAACTTGAAATGGGAGAGGCTGAAGCTGCAACCTTTTGTTTTGGAAGCAGATATTCTTCTTCTAAGCTCCAGCAGAGATCCTGGCTTCTTTAGCAAGACCTCTGCCAGGCAGCTTACCTGCATTTCAAGTGCTGCTGAACATGTGGCTGCTCTACCTGTGATTCTAACTTCCCAAACATTTCCGGTACCTGGCTTGATTGGCTGGCGAAAAGTCCACCTAGGTTGAAATGTTTCCAATTTTGTACTCGAGCTAAAAGAGGTCCCTAAGAAGCTTTGTCAGTGGCTTTTCCCTTGATAAAGGTAAAGAAGTGCTGTTTAATCAATATAAATGAATAATTTATATTCAATATCACCCCGTCACTATCAATAATACTTTTGTGAGTGATGTATTACTCCAGTAATTTAATTTGTCAGGCCCTGCCAGCTTTATATGACCACTGTTCAAGTTGTAAACTTAATTTAACAGCAGCAATTGACTTGGGCTGCTTGAATTACATTGATGTTTTATCTAAGAAAGCATTGATTTTCTTTAAAGTATCTTTTTCTGCCTTATCTTTATTGTGTTAATAAATAAGCAAGTACAGGTAAAGTAAACTTGAGCTCATCTCTATTGTTTTCTTCCCTTCCAAATATGCTGAATAAGCGCTGTTAATTAAAGAGATTCTTCACTAGGAGTTGAGTAAAAACTCATAAATGGTGGTGACTTGCTGGATGGAGATATCTCTGAAAAGAAAAATGAAATCTAACGCTTGGTAGAACCATTCTCCCTTCCTAATCCCACTCCAATTCCTGTTCAATGTGACAAAAGAGAATTATATATATTTTTGAAAGAGATAGAATAATTTTGGAGAAATTCTCATGAGTGGGCTGCAAGGTTCTTGAACTTATTTAGAGATGAAGTAGTTAAGGGATGCCTGTGGATGTCCTCACTTTCACGGAACCAGCATCTCTTCAAGAGTTTGCAGTCTTTCTGGCTTCTCACTCACAGACGAAGACACCAGTAGGGAAAATCATCTCTAATTTCTCTCCCACACTAAAAGTGAGTCTTGCCTTTGGAGAAAATAAGAAAAATCACACACACATGGCTCAAAATTTATCTGCCTAATAATGTGATGGAAATTTTCTAAAGATCACTTGTGTCCTAAAGGAATCCAGCTGTCCCTGCATAAATCTTTGTTGAGCATAATTGTTTCTACTGCAAACCTTTGGAGAGATGGGGTTGCAGCTTCCTGTTTCATTCCTGATTATTCCTGATTATCTCCTCAAATCCTTCCATGAGGTCAGTTACGAGAAAGTCCTTTAGGATGCATTGGATTGTCTTCCTCAAGGACCATAGGACCTTTCCTGACACCTTGCTCAATGTCTCACCAGAACTAGCTCTATCTAACTCAGTGCAGGCTAGTAGCAGATTTCCAGGGATTCAGATACGTGTTTGTTTAAATTAAAACTTCTAAGGGATAGCAGAGAAAGAGTTGCATTCTGTTCAACCCTGAGTGATTCTTGGGTACATCTTGGTTTGATCCAGAAGAGGTCTTCTAGTTTATTGAAAATAATTAATTAAAAATATTGAATTAGAAGGAAAAGGTTACCTCTCTCTCTCCTGTCTGTCTGTTTGTCTGTCTATCTGTCTTCTGTCTGTCTCTCCTATCCCATCCCATCCATATCTATCTATCTATCTATCTATCTATCTATCTATCTATCTATCTATCTATCATCTATCATTTCTCTCCCTCCTTCTCTCGCTCTTTGTCTCTGTTTCTTTATAATCTATTGAATAGTCTATTTAGCTGACTAACTAGCTATCTGGCTTTCTTAGATATATGGAAACATATCTAATTGCATTCTGTATCCCCTTTTCTTGAATAGGTATGTGTAGGCACTATATAATGAAAAGCTTAAAATCTGTACAAAGAAGGGGAAAATGAAATAAGCAGATTAATCTTCATAGTCTCAGTTAATTCCTCAAGGCTTGGTAGATGAATTTTCCCCCTCATCTAAAAGGACTTTGGTCTTATCCAACAAGGGAAATGATTTGGTTCTTCACAATGATGCTTTACAAATACTTTTTACAGATACTTTTTGGTGGATGGATAAAAAGAGTCTCAAATTCAAAAGAGGCATTTGAGGATTCAATCAACCCATTTGACAATCATTTTTGAATGATAGGATATTGATCTCTGGTTAGCATTGAAAAACTGATTTTGGCACTTTCAGTAAATCTGATTATATGTGGGTCAACGTTTGTTGATGAGAACATGAAAAAGAATTGTCTTTTGCCAATATAGTGAGTAGAAGGCCTAAGTGAATGAACAAGGCAAGGACAAATTACTGTACAATTGTCAAAGTCCTTCAGGAAATAACTCTGATGAATCACTGAAGAGAAATTCCACACATTTTGAATTATACAACCCTCAGTTTTGGTTGGCTGTAGAGTACAAAATATCAGACCCAAGTACCCAAAAGAACATTTATTGTTAAGAACAGTGTTTTACTATTTGTGTGTGCTGAAGGTTATAGCCAGTTCGTTTTGACATTATAACATCTGTATGTAACTTTTCCTATATTTGTAAAATACAAATCCGATTTAAAAATGAGGTAATTATACTATACATCCCACAGAAAAGGTTTACAAAGGATAGCTTCTTTCAGGTGAAAAAAGTCAGGAGCGAGGATTGAGTTCAAAAGTATTACCAACTTATTTCACACTACTGATATACAAGAACCTGATCTACTAATGATCAAAGCAAATTGGCACCAAATAAGAATCAACAGACTTCAATAAGAGCTGGATTTAGGTCTCTTATAGGGATGTAGACACTCCAAACTAATAACACATTTGACCCACTGTCAGGCTCAGTCATCATCTCCTATGGCTTCAGGGCAACTGTTAGTATGTTCAAATATGGTCAAGCTCAGGAGAAGGGATGGTGGTATGAATTGAGCTTCTTTGTTTTATTTCTTGGCTGATCCTCACCACCCTAGACCTAGTGGGAGTGCATAAATCGATCCCATCTCAAACACAAGCATCCCATTTGTGTTTGGAAGGCGCAGAATCTAGAAGCATGCCAATTCTTCCCAGGGGACACAGAAGGATCCAATACAGAGGTGGTCTTCGGCAGGTTCTGACCAGTTCTGGAGAACCGGTAGTGGAAATTTTGAGTAGTTTGGAGAACTGGCGAATCCCACCTTTGACTGGAGTTTTTACAGTATCTTTCCCCTGCCATGCCCACCAAGCCACACCCACAGAACTAGTAGTAAAAAAATTTGAATCCCACCACTGATCCAATACATAACAATTCTACAAGAACAAGGAAAGAGGGTTTGAACTTCAAGCTATCCAAACCAACTTGCTTGCAGCATTGGTAGGGGGAGAAGGTCAAAGAGGACAGGATGACAAAACCAGTCTTGTGCTGCCACAACTCAAACCCTACCCTTTGATGTTCTGATCTCATCCAGCAAACCTAAACCTTATGGTTCCCCACCATGATGCAGGTTGCATGACTTTGACAAAGTAAAAGTGGGGGATGATGCATCTTGCCATGTGCGACCAAAGCCTACCAGAATAAAATTAGTCTATAGACACTAGTGACTAATTATTTTGCCACAGTGCAGATGTTTTATGGATTTGAAGGACAAGCCCATGAACAGATAGATGAAGTAGACAGAACATAGAACATAAAACAATAGAGTTGGAAGGGACCTTGGAGGTCTTCTAGTCCAATCCACTGCTTGAGAAGGAGACCCTATAGCATTTCAGACAAATGTTTGTCCAGTCTCTTTTTGAAAGCCTCCGGTGATGGAACATCCATGACTTCTGAAGACAAAGGATTTATTAAGCAGAGAAAAACAAGAAAATAACAACTTCATAATATAGACAGGTGGAAACATTCACAGAAGAAGCAGATTTCAATAACGGAGTAAATGCAGAACAACATTTGGAGAGTTTTATCTTTTTGAAAAGTGAAAGAAATGGTTCTCTAGAATGTTATAGCTGCTGCATAAAGCCTTTCCTGAATTGGGCTTTGCCCATTTCATCTCTAAGGTGTGTTTTAGAGTTTATATGCTATTCTCTTCCAATTCCCCCTCCTTCTAATTCAGTGCGCTTATTGTCTGTAAATATGGGACATGAGTAGCAAAACTCTTCCTGCCACAGAGATTGACCTTGGCAAATCACTTCTAAAAGAATGAAGTTACATTCTTGAGCCAGGCTGCATCAGAAAACAAGAAACCAAACCATGAGAAACAGCTTGGCAAAGGTGGAGAACAAAGTGGGCCAAGGCTGGTTAGGTTGAAAATCTTATTCAACCATACAATGCGCAAGAATACAGAAGAGAATCATTTTTGTCTATCCTAATGGAAAAGTTCTTCTTAGATCAGGCCTGCAAAGTGTGTCAGAGAGTAAAGACAAATGACTAAATTGACATTCAACGTGCCTGCTAATATGCCATTGTATGGAGTGGTTAGAATGTTAAATCAAGTTTGAAGAAAAATCTCTTAATTCTTGCTCAGCCATGAATTTCAGTTGGGCCAGCCATACACTCGCATACAATGAAGCTTACCACAGAGGACATGAAATAATCAGGTCAGAGATTAGACTACCTGAGACTTCTCAGAAAACAACAACTGAAAGAAAAACTGCTGGTGACCTTCTACTGCTGCACCATAGAGAGTATCTCAACTTCCTACACTTGTGTATGGTTTGCCAATTACACCGTGGCAGATAGGACAGCACTCTAGAGGGTTAACGTCATTGCCTAGAGGATCATGGGTTGCCGTCTCCCCTCTTTGGAAGAGCTTTAGAGCTCCCGCTGCCTTAAGAAAGTTCAAAACATTCTCAAAGATCCATCTCATCCTGGGCACCCTTTTTTTTTTTTGAATATTACCATCTGGCAGACGGTACAGGATAATAAAAACAAGGACAAATAGGCTGAAAAACAGCTTCTATCCCAGGGCAGTAGCTCTTTTGAATTCACTGAAGATGGTACTTAATTTCATTGTACGATGTGCAATGACAATACAATAAAGCAAAGCAAAGCAAAGCAAAGCAAAGCAAAGCAAAGCAAAGCAAAGCAAAGCAAAGCAAAGCAAAGCAAAGCAAAGCAAAGCAAAGCAAAGTAAAGGTCAAGTCAAGTCAAGTCAAGTAAAAGTAAAGTAAAGTAAAGTTAAGTAAAGTAAAGTAAAAATAAAGTAAAGTAAAGTAAAGTAAAGTAAAGTAAAGTAAAGTAAAGTAAAGTAAAGTAAAGTAAAGTAAAGTAAAAATAAAGTAAAGTAAAGTAAAGTAATATAAAGTAAAAGTCAAGTCAAGTAAAAGTAAAAGTAAAAGTAAAAGTAAAAGTAAAAGTAAAAGTAAAAGTAAAAGTAAAAGTAAAAAGTGAAGTGAAGTAAAGTAAAGTAAAGTAAAGTAAAGTAAAGTAAAGTAAAGTAAAGTAAAGTAAAGTAAAAGTAAAAGTAAAAGTAAAGTAAAGTAAAGTAAAGTAAAGTAAAGTAAAGTAAAGTAAAGTAAACAGAGAGGCCTACACAACATTAACAGAATAACAGAGTTGGAAAGGAAGGCATCTTGGAGGTCTTCTGCTCCAATCCTCTGCTTAAGCAGGAGAGCATCTTCCATTTCATGCAGATCTTTGCCCAATCTCTTTTTAAAAAGCTCCAGTGTTGGCGCATTCACAACTTCTGGAGGCAAGTTATTCCACTGGTTAATTGTTCTCACTGTTAGAAAAATTCTCCTTACTTCTAGGTTCTGGATCTCTCCTTGATAAATTTCCATCCATTACTTCTTGGAAAGGTTGTTTTACATTGTTTTAAATGTTTACCATCTGCATTGCAAAATTAGGGGGGGGGGAGTGAATTTCAGATGGGAGCATTTCAGCTTCTGTCTTCGTGTAACTATGCATAATTAAGTGCTTTTCTATTCAAATGGAAAAGTTACAATTTTCTCTCCATCCATTCCATCAACTAATCACATTCAATGTGCCAGTTGCACATGAAAAAAAATATGAAAAGAGATTACAGATCTTTAAATGCAATCCTTGTATCCTTTTCATCTGGTGTTTTGTGCATATAATCATTGTAAGCACAAGGAAATTGTTATTGAAAATTCTACAGATAAGATATATGTCGGCAACCAAATCAGGCATCTTAGATCTGTGTCCAAGATTACCTCACTTTGACATTGACCTCTGGGTAAGCAAGTAGAGTACCAAGCAAATCCATTGCCTCTCTGCAGTGGTTATGTATCATTAAGAGCTGAATCCAGAAATGCATAAGATGGGATCCTGATAGCTAATTCTGCCTTGCTTCTTCTTTATCTGCCCACATCTATTTAATTACACAGGCAGATACATATAAAATTTGAGATAATAAAATGAATAACTTCAGTTGAAATATGCTCAGTTCAATGCCTGTAGAGTCGGAATAAATTTAATGATGTACCTGTCCTGTCTCAGATATATGGGAATGATATTTTGTGGTGAAGCTGATAAGGAAGAATGCCTGGAAGACCAATATAAACCTCTAGTTTATGGCAGTCCTTTTTAGCTTTTATAGTTCGAGTTTAATTTTTTTTTTCTTTACATGTGTTGCTCTAACTGTACAAGTGTTGCTCTAACCCTCCGGATTGGGGCAACTTGCCACAGCCAATTTGTTGCTACCAACTCACCATGGCCAACTTGCTATTGGACAACTAGCCATGGAGGACAATTTAGCAATTCTATTTAATTATGTAAAATAAATAAATTATTTTAATCTTTGCCATTCATTCTGTCCCTCCTTTTGCATCCTTCCTTTCATTATTCTAGTCCACCTTTTCTTCGATATTCATGTAACTCTTGTCCTGCAGTGAATTGGCTGTGGCAAGTTGGATGTGGTGAGTTGGCTGCAGTGAATTGTCACCCTCACTTGATTTGGCATAAGCCATTTCTTTCCTGCAGAATGGTATCAAAAATGCAGGACAGCAATTTGCAGAAATGAAAGGATAGATCAGAAAAGCAAATAACTCTTTCCCGGATTTGACTTTTCCCTGCCCAGAAGGCATTCAGAAATTTCTGCAGGCTTGAAATCTGCATTGCAATGTCACAAAAATTTCTGTCTCCTGAAAAAGAGGACTTTGCTTTTCGACCTCATTCTCAGGGAGCCTGTTATGCATAACCTTAATCTTGCCTAACTCTGGAACTAACTGGTAACTTCCTGATCAATTGCAGCCACAACTCTGGTCTCTCGTCATATCTTGGAGCTAAAAAATATTGAATAAAAGAAGTCCCAAACTGAAAATCTCTCCCATCTGATAGATGACCAATATATTCATGTTGGTGTGGTCATTGCTTCTGAACCCAGAAGAAGTTGAATTGACCAACAAGGTGTTTGGGGTATAGTAGATTAATGGCAATTGCTATGGTTGGTTTCTCTTCCACCTTTTTCATTAAAGATGAAGTATCCCTCACTGGATACACTTCTTAAATTGAAAAATCCTGATGGGATGGGAGATTTCCCATTTAGCCTCTTTCCTTGGAAGTGAGTGGAATTGTGGAAATCGAGAAGTTTTCGGACCATTGAAGAAAAGATTGTATAATGAAAGTCTGGATGTTCACACAAATACACACAATATGCTCACCCACAGTTAGACCACCTGGTAAATTAAATAAGTGCAAGAACACAACATGGGTGTAAAAGACTGTAGACTTTTGACTGTGCCATCATATCCATCTTCTTGATTTTTATGACATGCCTTGTGGGTACCTCTGCAGTTGAACAGCAAAGAGTTGCAGCCCAAATACTTGGGAAGAAAAATACCTTCACGTTTTCCATTGCAAGCCTAGATGATTTAGATGTGAAAACTGACAGTTGCAAACTTGAAGGATCATAGCCAAAAGCAAACCCTCTGAGAGCAGAAAAGTGGAAGCCCACCATATCTGCCATCCAAAAACCACAGAGTCTTCATCTGTTGGAGTGCACAAGAAGGGGAAAAAGATAACAGAATAACAGAGTTGGAAGAGACCCTGGAGATCTTTTAGCCTACCCCCTGTTCAGGCAGTAAACCCTATAAAATTTCAGGTTTTCCAATTTCTTCTATAAAACCTCCAGTGATGGAGCACCCACAATTTCTGAAGGCAAGTTGCTCCACTGGTTGATTGTTGTCACGATTAGAAAGTTTCTCCTTAGTTCCAGTTCACTTCTCTCCTTGATTAGTTTCCACCCATTGCTTCAGGTGCTTTTGAATGCTAGGTCGGCCTTCTCCTATAGATGTAAGTTAACTAGCTGCTCTAAGTATGGCTTGAGAATTATAGTTCAGCATGGCTGGTTTGCTGCTCTGTTGTAGCATTTCTAGCACCGGTCATAAAAGCAGCGTGCTAAAAAGCTGCACCTTTGAATCTAACCTTTAAGTCTGAGTAGTGATCTAGTAAAGCTGGGCAAAGATGGAAAGAAAAAACATCCCCCATAATTCAATCGATTTAGTGCTCTCTGCCTTACACTAACCATGCTTTAAAATAGAATTCCAAACAGGGAGTTGGACAGCGTTGATATGTCAGTTTATCCCACCGCCCTGGGCTCTTGCAGAAAGCACTCCTTAAAATGCAGCGGCCCAAAAGGTAAATAGAATCAAGCAGGAGTTTTAATTTGAGATGGCTTTTGCCATCCTTATTTTTGCCTCCTCTTGCAAGGAGCCTGAAATGGGAAGGTGTACGAACCAGACAGACAATTATACCTTTTCTCTTTCCTTCCCTGGTGTCACCCTGATGATTTGGAAGGAACAATGCCAAGGGATAATGAACTCTTTTCTATTCTGCGTCGCAAGTCAAATATTCGTTTCTCATTAATAATTCAATGTGACAAATTTATTACTTTGAAGGTGCTGCAAGACAATTAGACAATGGGAAATTGTGTCTTCCCTTTCAACTCCCTTAATTGCTTTCAAGTGTGACATTCATCAAAAAAAAGCGGGGGGGGGGGGGGCGGGGGGCGGAGGAAAAAAAAATCTAGTACCACCCTTGACTTTTTATGTAAACTTTTCATCCGGTCAAAATGCAGCTTTGAAATATAGAGACTGTCTGGATTAAAAGATCACTTCTGGTGAGAAGCAGGGGAAGAGCCCAGGGTCATGTGGAAGTAGCACCAACATCCCCTGGCCCACAGGGATCATTGCTGGGCTGTAAGGTTTCATCAGGATCATCTGGAATCACTGCTGTGAATTTGGCAGAAAACATTGACTGCTCAGCAGTTGGTGGTGCCCAAGGCAAAGATGGCAAAATCCTCTTTTCCTACACAGAAGTTTGGCTGGACTGACGAGGTTAGAGAATGTTAGCAGACTAGCCAAACAGATAACAGAGTTGGAAGGGACCTTGGAGGTCTTCTAGTCCAACCCCCTGTACCATTTCAGACAAAATGGCCCACTGTCCAGTCTCTTTTAAAAAGCCTCCAGGGATGGAGCACCTACAACTTCTGAAGGCAACAACTGGACAATTGTTCTCCTTCTCAGGAAATTTCTCCTCAGTTCTAGGTTGCTTCTCTCCTTGATTCGTTTCCACCCATTGCTTCTTGTCTTGCCTTCTGGTGCTCTGGAGAATAGCTTGACTCCCTCTTCTTTGGGGCAGCCCCTCAAATATTGGTGTAAAAAAAAAATTAGACGTTTTTGTATCCAGCCATTGAAGCAGTAGCCAGAGATTCAGAGCACATTTGTCATTAATTATGCCTCGTCTGCTATTCAGTTGGTAAACAGAGGTGGTATAACCAATAGCGGAAATTTTGAGTAGTTCGGAGTACCGGCAAACACTACCTCTGGCTGGTCTTCTTTGGTTGCCCTGCCCAGGAGAAGGGAACTGGAAAGCAGGTTAGTGAGGTGGGAAGAGAAGGGGAATTTTGAAGCAAACTTCCCCTAGGAGTGGGGAGGGAACGGAGCAGAGGTGGTATTCAGCAGGTTCTGACCAGTTCTGGGGAACCAGTAGTGGAAAATTTGAGTAGTTCGGAGTACCGCCTCTGACTGGCCACGGCCCCATCTATTCTCTGCCTCCGGAGTCCCAGCTGATTGGCTGGGTGTTCTTTGGTTGCGCTGCACAGGAGAATGGAGCTGGAAAGCAGGTTAGTGGGGTGGGGAGGGAAAAGGATTTTGCAGTATATCCTTCCCCTGCCATGCCCACCAAGCCACGTCCACCAAGCCATGTCCACCAAGCCAAGCCATGGCCACAGAACCGGTTGTAAAAATTTTTGAATCCCACCAATATTGATGAAGCTGGAGTTCTCCTATTACGTGAGCGCATCACTGCCTTTCTTTCAAACTCCCAAATATATCAATTAGTTTTTTTTTTTAATTGCCATCTCCTCTGCCTGGCAACATATTCTTTCCATTTGCTGACCCACTGCATGGTCATGCTGACTTTAGTTCAAGCGGATAAGCCCCTGCCTCCTCCCAATAAACTCCTCAAATCTTTGATCCATTAAAGCTATCATTAAAATGTCAGAATTGCTGTTTCTTTGGCAAGGGAAGGACTCATGTTGAAGGTCATTCTTTCTTTCAGTTTTCCAGGAAAAGCCTTACTTTTGAATTATTCAGGTTCTCTCGGATCAATCGGTAGCTCTTCCCCACTTACCAGAGGCTGAGCAGTAAAAAAGAAAGGTTTGCGACTGCATCGAGTGAATAATAATAATTTTTAAAATTAGTAGGATGCCGACAGAAAGCTGCTCCTTAACCACCTTTGGTGTTAATCAAAAAAACCTGAGGCACAAGAGTATAAGATCAATATTTGGCTTATGGGACAGTGTTGCAAAGCTTCCAATTAAAGAAGGGAAATATTCTGAATAATAATAATAAAAGTGAGAATGCCGGCGATGACAGTGGGAAGAGAAGGACTAAATATAGAAATCTACAGAGCAATCCTTTGGTGACATGAGATTAACTAGCCTCATTGGAGCTTGACAAATTATGGCATCTTTATGCACATATCAAAGTTCAAGTTGATAATCTCATAAGGGGGGAAGAAGACCATCTGTCGGCATTCTCAAAATAATCTGCATAATTGACTTTCGAACAAGCTTCAAAGAACAAGACATTTATCACCCTAATTGTGACGGGCAGGCAATGCCTTCTCTGCTCTTTTGTCAAGATAATGGCAATAATGCAGAGATATCTTGATGACTTATCCTACCCTCCTTTTCTTTCCATTGGATGCCGGGGGTTGATATCTTGTAAACATCATATTTCATAGAAGGTAGGCAATGTTTATGAGATGGAGACCAAATCAATGTGGAAAGTTCAGATGTGCAAGAACCAGAAATCTCAGAATTTCTCGCTCAAATATATTACCAACAACTTAATCCAAAGGATTGAATTAATTACATTAATTCAGAGGATTTGAATTAAATCCGAAGAAGAGGCCAACCTATTCTCCAAAGCACCTGAAGGCAGGACACCTGAAGTAACAGATGGAAAGAGAAATTAGCTTAGAACTAATTTCTGACAATGAAAACAATTAATTAGTGGAACGACTTGCCTCTAGAAGTTGTGGCTGCTGCACCACTGGAGACTTTTAAAAAGAGATTGGACAGTCATTTATCTGAAGTGGTATAGGTTTCCTGTTTGAGCAGTGGGTTGGACTAGAATTGGGAGTAACAGCTATCTACTTGTAATTTTATTTTATGAAGAATGAGGAGTGCTTGAATATGGGATTGGTGAATAACCTCAGTCTTTCTTTTAACTAACATGTAAATTAACTTTCTTTTTTCTTCTTTCTTCATTGCACCAATATCTTCTTAAAATGTTCCTCAACCAGCAAGTTAGTCATATAGTAAGTCTGGTCTAAACTTTGGGGCAGAAAAGGCAATGCTCCTATTTTAGATCTTTCTTTTTCCATGTTTTTAAAGACAGAAATGTCATGCACTCAGCAAGTTTACAGGTGAAACTCAAAAAATTAAAATATCATGCCAAAGTTCATTTATTTTAGTAATGCAACTTAAAAGGTGAACCTAATATATGAGATAGACTCATTACATGCAAAGCAAGTTAGTTCAAGCTGTGATGTGTCATAATTGAGATGATTATGGCTTACAGCTCTTGAAAACCCCAAATCCATAAACTTGGAAAATTAGAATATCGTGAAAAGGTTCAATATTCTAGGCTCAAAATGTCCCACTCTAAACAGCTAATGAAGCCATAACACCTGCAAAGGGTTCCTGAGCTTTTAAATGATCTCTCAGTCTGGTTCAGTAGGAATCACAATCATGGGAAAGACTGTTGACTTGACAGCTGTGCAGAAAACCATCATTGACACCCTCCATAAGGAGGGAAAGCCTCAAAAGGTAATTGCAAAAGCTGTTGGATGTTCCCAAAGTGCTGTATCAAAGCACATTAATAGAAAGTTATGTGGAAGGGAAAAATGTGGAAGAAAAAGGCACAAGCAGCAGGGATGACCGCAGCCTGGAGAGGATTGTCAGGAAAAGGCCATTCAAAAGTATTGGGGACTTTCACAAGGAGTGGACTGAGGCTGGAGTCAGTGCATCAAGAGCCATCACACACAGACAGATGTCCTGGACATGGGCTTCAAATGTCGTATTCCTCTTGTCAAGCCACTCCTGAACAACAAACAATGTCAGAAGTGTCTTACCTGGGCTAAAAAAAAACCAGAACTGGTCTGTTGCTCAATGGTCCAAAGTCCTCTTTTCTGATGAGAGCAACTTTTGCATCTCATTTGGCAACCAAGGACCCAGAGTCTGGGGGAAGAATGGAAAGACACACACTGCAAGATGCTTGAAGTCCAGTGTGAAGTTTCCACAGTCCGTGTTGATTTGGGGAGCCATGTCATCTGCTGGTGTTGGTCCACTGTGCTTCATTAAGTCCAGGGTCAATGCAGCTGTCTACCAGGAGATTTTGGAGCACTTCATGCTTCCTTCCGCAGACAAGCTTTATGGGGATGCTGACTTCATTTTCCAGCAGGACTTGGCACCTGCCCATACTGCCAAAAGCACCAAAACCTGGTTCAATTATTGTGGGATTACTGTGCTTGATTGACCAGCAAACTCGTCTGACCTGAACCCCATAGAGAATCTATGGGGCATTGCCAAGAGAAAGATGAGAGACATGAGACCGAACAATGCAGAAGAGCTGAAGGCCGCTATTGAAGCATCCTGGTCTTCCATAACAACTCAGCAGTGCCATAGGCTGATAGCTTCCATACTGTTAAGTCCTGGGCATGGGTGCAAGGAATGGAGACGAGACATCAAATGGTGACTTCAACTCTTTATTATAAAATAAGAATAGAGCAAATACTTGGGCAGCAGCAGCTCTTTTATAGAGCTGACTGCTGTCAAAACAACCAATGGTTTGAGTTTAACGCTTTCACAAGCATCCAATCAGAGGGGCCCGTTAACAGCCAATCAGACTGGCCAAAAACGACCAATCACGACTTGCTATTTGCAGGCCAATGAGAAGTGCAGGATTACAAGCCTGCTGTAAAGTAAAAGCTGTTTAGGGTTGTCTCGTTGAGTTGGCTTAGTCCATAACACATACCATGCCGCATTGAGGTAGTAATTGCTGCAAAAGGGGCCCAAACCAAGTACTGAGTACATGTGCATGCTTATACTTTTCAGAGGTCCGATATTGTTCTATGTACAATCCTTGTTTTATTGATTGCATAAAATATTCTAATTTTCTGAGATTGTGGATTTGGGGTTTTCATGAGGTATAAGCCATAATCATCACAATTATAACAACTCACAGCTTGAACTATCTTGCTTTGCATGTAATGAGTCTGTCTCATAAATTAGTTTCACCTTTTAAGTTGCATTACTAAAATAAACAAACTTTTGCACGATATTCTAATTTTTCGAGTTTCACCTGTAAATGCGCTAAATTAATTTACATTTCCTGGAAAATGTGTAGAATCAGAGCATAATGCTTCACATTTTCCCTTCTCTGACTTTTGAGACTTGATTGTCAGCTCTGGAAAATGCATGTAAAATGTGTAACCTGGGACAGGAGAATGCAAGACTATTAAATCCATACTTTGGAGAGAACAGTACATAAAATGTGTATTTCAGGAGAAACTGCACAGAAACTCTAATTTTTGCCAACAGTGGTTTTCCAGAGATACACCAAGAGATTGGAGTGGACACAGAGTACAATTGCATGATTACTTTTCCCCCCAAATAGAACAAAATGGATGTCTATTTCATATATAATGTAGCAGAATATCATCAGAGCACTGCAGAGAGCAAATATTTGAGACTGCTAAAACTTGTAGTCCAATAACAACAGGAAAACTCCTAGATTCCTCATTCTGTTGTAACATGTAATTTTGTCTCAAGAGATCAGAACAGCAATTCTAATTCTCTCATTTTGATCTATGTCTGCAATAAAGATTGATTTGATATATTTTCCAACCTTCCTTTATAGAACTGAAACTACTTAGATGATGTTACTGTTTTCACAACAGCTCTTAGTCTCTTCTACTTCTTTTAAAATGCCATTGTAAAATTATATTTAACATTCTTCAAAGAAACCCAGTAAAGAAAACAATAAAGAGGTAATGGTATCCTCTTCTGATTCTCTGTATTAGTCAATTTTTGTAGCTGCCTATATGGGTCCAAGAAGCTCAAGATAGCACCCATAATTATTCTGCTATTTTATCCCCTTAACACCTAATGACAAGGGTGAGTCACCAGCCTTCATTTGCCTGGTGAAGTTAATGGCTGACTATGGATTTGAAGCTAGGTCTTCTCCATCATACCCTGCCCTTCTCTCAACATATATATGCTCTTATTATAGGGGAGTTATTTTCGATATTTCACATATTATTGTAAGCTGCAATCTATTCTAAAGCAAACTAGGATTTTGGAATTCTAGGTTAGTAGATAACGCCAGCTCAAATCATTAGTTCAGTTTAGTATTAACATAACAATGCTTGATTTACAGATCTGCCAAAGTCAAGCCAAATTAAATGTATTATGGCTTAATGCAATGGATAAACTCAATATTTTCATTCTTGACTGATAGCAATTCTCACTTAACTAAATGTCAGGTACTGAAACCTTCTACATATGAAGCATATAATTATCACTGAGTAAAATCTTTGTGGTAGAACTGTGAAATTAACCGGTCTTAGCATTGTTTATCCAAGATAACTTCACTTTCACAGATCAGATATGAAGATGATATGGGGTTTCTTCTGTCAACTTTGGCATGGAACATCATCTCTTGTTCCGGAAACATGGTTTGTGTTGTTCTCCTGGACTTTCTAGCCTTGAACTTATAATGTTTGACAAAGACATCATATTTATGGCATATATCTGATCCAGTGTAAAGACAGAAGGGCTATAAAACCCTAACAAGAATAGTAGATGCAACCATATAACAAAATAACATGTTTAGAAAGGTCCAGAGGTCTTCAAACTTGGCAACTTTAAGACTTGTGAAGTCCACAAGTCTTAAAGTTGTCAAGTTTGGCGACCCCTGTTCTAGCCCAACCCTCTGCTCAGGCAATAGATTTTCAGACGATGAACATCAATCTCCTGACTTTTCAGACAAGTTAAAATGGCAACATGGAGTTTAAGTTGGAAAATAATGTGGGCCATTCTTACTATTGTTCTTCTCATTCCATTACAATCCTTTATTTCACTTGCCTTAACACAGAACAAAAGAAAAAGAATGTCTCATTTTTGTGCACACACTTTTTGTGCACACAAGGCCTCGCTGTAACAACTTTATATTAATGCAAGCTTACATCTACAAGATGAACCTAAATGATTAACAGATATTAATAAAACGGCCTTTTATAACAAAAAGAGGTCTTCATTATATTCCAAAATTCAATTAAGAGAAATATTCAGACCTGCGTAAGTTGCTAAACAGTGATTTATTTGATTATGGAAAATCTAAAATGAAGCATTTGGACACAAACTTCAAACTACTGAAAATAATAAAAACATTATAAATAGAAACAGAAAATAATAGAATTTGTGTGAATGTCAATGAAAAGGAACATATTTTACAGCATGGATAAATATTGAAAGATCTGATGGTACAGTACTTTCATAATTAGTGGTAATAACTATGTAAATTGTTCTGTGTTAATTACTGGAGTAAATTCATATTAACAATTTCCTTAATGAGTTTAAATATTCTGCAAATGCCAATGTAATTTTTTCATTGCTGAATTTCTATGGATGGACCTAGGAAATGTAATTCTTGGGATTGTTGATGAATAGGGGGTTTTGACTGTGTTTTGTGTTGGATCATAAATACATTTTGATAGGGAAAAAATGATTTAATTCACATTTGAATATGAACAGAAATGTAGAAACGTCCTAGAGATGGGTCTGACTGACTTCAAAATATTAGACTACTTTTATGAAAACATGGGCATAGACATATAATAATTTTGGTAACTCATACAAATACTTCACCAGATGTTTTTTCCCCACTTCCTAGATTAGTCTACATCTTTGGGACTTCCTGGTGACCTCTCCTCCAAATATTAAGATATTTATTTATTTATTTATCTACCTAGAGTAGCCCCATCATGACATAGGCAGCAAATACATTGGGAAAAAAAATTAACAAGAATTAAGCAAGCACAATGCTGCTTAATTTATAAATCCAGACAAGATTGACTGTTTTTATTGAATTTCTACACTGCCCATCTCACCAAAGTGACTCTGGGTGATTTACAAGATTAGTCAGAAAGTAACATCTGTTGAGTTGAATATAAACTCAATTTGATCTTAAAGCTGTCTCTTATGCTACTTGTATGTTCTTTACAATGTTTTGTTTTCCTTCCTCACTGATCAGGTTAGGCAATCTGGAAATCTGATCCCTCCAAATATTTCATTCAGGGTGGAGATGAAGGAAGCTAAAGTCGAAGACTTCTAGAAGGCAACAGGTGGCTGCCATTATCTCAAACTATGAACTCCATATCTTCCAATATGTTTATGGACATCTCCAACAGCTAAGATATGGCTGTTTTCCTCTGTGCATGATTTGTTTCTCATTCATTCTCATGAAAGTTTGGGGTGTTGATGGAGACATTTCTCTGTATCTAAAAGAATTGTCTGGAAACAAATGATTTACAACCAGAAACTTACCAGTTGTTGTGGTTTTCTGGCAGCTGGTGCAGCTGGCAGTAGAATCAGACAGTGGGGAAGAACGGGGACCAGTCTGGAAGACTGGGGAGGACTCGGACAAGGGTTCTGCATCTGATGCAGAGATGGGGCCAGGACCATCTGGGAGTGGGGTGCTGCCCCTGGAGCCTCCAGAATCAGGCAGCAGTGAGGCAGAGGAACAAATTCAGAGAGAACTTGGGAAAGATTCCATGGATGAAAATCCTAAAGGGGAAAACAACTCAAGAATCTTGGGAAACTCTAAAAAGTATGATCATAGAAGCCCAGACCAGCATAATACCACTGAGAAAGGAAAACAAGAAATCCAAGAAGAAACCAGCATAGCTGCACAAAGATCTCTCTGGCAGATTGAAAGAAAAAAAGGACAAGTACAAAAAATGGAAAGAAGGACATACAACTTAGGCAGAATATCAGCAGATAGCCAGAATCTGCAAAGATGAAGTCAGGATAGCAAAGGCTCAGAACGAACAAAGACTTGCAACAAAAGTCAAAAATAATAAAAAAAGTTTCTTCCAACATATAAATAACAAGAAAAAAATTAAGGAAACAGTTGGTCCATTAAAGAGAGAAGTTGGCAAGGAAGTAACAGGCAACAGAGAGAAACTCATTCTTTGCATCCATCTTCACGCAAAAAGAAACTATAGCTCAACCCACCAAAAACATAATTGTAAAAGACAGATCAGAAATAAAAGTTAAAATAAGCAAAAAAATACTAAGAGAACACCTGTCTGATCTTGATGAAAAGAAATCACCGGGGCCTGATGGATTACATCCCAGAGTTTTAAAGGAGCTGGCAGAGGTCATCTCAGAACTATTGCACTACATCTTTCAAAAATCCTGGAGCACCAGGGAACTACCAGAGGACTGGAAAACAGCTGATGTGGTTCCCATCTTCAAAAAAGGGGAAAAAAACAGACCCAGGAAACTATAGACCAATCAGCCTAACATCAATACCCAGGAAGATACTGGAAAAGATAATAAAAAAACAGATCTGTCAACATCTAGAAACAAGTAAAGTAATAACTAGCAGTCAGCATGGGTTTGTTAAGAACAGATCATGCCAAACCAATCTTATTTCATTCTTCAACAAAGTGACTAAATTAGTAGACCAGCAAAATACTGTGGACATAATGTATTTAGATTTCAGCAAGGCATTCGACAAGCTAGAAAAAAGTGGAATAGATAGCACCACCACAAGATGGACTCAAACAAGTAGTCCTTAATGGGTCTAAGTCTACATGGAGGGAAGTAAGCAGTGGGGTGCCACAAGGTTCCGTCTTAGGCCCAGTACTCTTCAATATCTTCATTAATTATTTAGATGAGGGAATAGAAGGGGAATTTACCAAATTTGCAGATGATACTAAGATAGCAGGAATAGCTAACACCCAAAAAGATAGGCTCAAGATCCAGATGGATCTTGACAGACTAGAACACTGGACTATATCTAACAAAATGAAATTCAATGTAGAGAAAAGTAAAGTCCTACACTTAGGCAAGAAAAACCAAAGTACACATATAGACTGGGTGAAACCAGGCTCAATAGCAGGAACTGTGAGAGGCATCTTGGAGTCTTAGTGGACAACCAGCTAAATATGAGCCAGCAGTGTGCAGCAGCAGCCAAAAAAGCTAATGCAATCCTAAATTGTATTAACAGAGGAATACAATCAAGATCAAGGGAAGTACTAATACCACTCTATAAAGCCTTAGTAAGACCACACCTAGAGTACTGCATCCAGTTTGGTTCACCACATTATAAAAAAAATGTTGAGACCCTAGAAAAAGTACAGAGAAGAACAACCAGGATGATTAGGGGATTGGAGGCTAAATCATACAATGAACCGTTGCAGGAACTGGGCTTGGCTAGTCTAGCAAAGAGAAGGACCAGGGGAGACATGATAGCACTCTTCCAATATTTGAGGGGCTGCCACAGGAAGGAGAAAGCGGTCAATCTATTTTCTAAAGCACCTGTAGGCCAAACAAGGAATAATCGATGGAAACTGAACAAGTAGAGATTCAACCTGGAAATAAGGAGAAACTTTCTGACAGTGAGAACAATCAACCCATGGAACAGTTTTCCCTCGGAAGTTGTGGGAGCGCCATCACTTGAGACTTTCAAGAAGAGATTGGACTGCCATTTGTCAGAAATGGTGTAGGGTCTCCCGCTTGGGTGGGGGGTTGGACTAGATGACCTACAAGGTCCCTTCCAACTCTGATTATCTGTTAAATCTGTTAAGATCTGTTCCCAGTGCACATGTATGCAGAGCTGCTAGAAGGCAAGAGCAGCTGAGACAAAAGGGGCAACTCAGGAGTAAGGCTGGGAGGTGATTGCCCCACCCATAAGGGATAAAAGTCAGGCCAAGATGACGAACTCTTTGCAGGAAGCAAAGTAGTTCGATTGGTTCAGAGACATTCTCTGAAGCTCTTTGTACTTCGGGGTTTTTTTGGGGGGGTACTTTGGTTGGTTTCTTTTCTAGTTCATTTGATACTTCTGTTTTTGGCAGCACTTCACAGAACTGAAAGGTGTGTGCTTATCTCAGGGTCTGTTTGAGATCAGTTCCAGCTGGGAATGAAAACAATTCCCAGCATTGCAATAATATAACTCTTGTTTTTAAAAGACGTGTGTGTGTAATTATGATTTGGAACCCTTGGTCAGAATATCAGCTAGATTCCATCATTTTCAAATTTATCTCCAGAAAGGCTGAGGGAATTTTCTTTCAGTATTATACTTATCACATAGATCAGATCCATAATTAGTAACAGAGTGGTCCATCGCTTGTTCTTTCATTGGCATGGAAGTCAAATTTTTAGGATAAGTTGTCCATGGAAATTCTCAATCATCCAGGTCATGCACGATTGTCCCAAAAGGTGCTTTTCTGAAACTGGACTTTTATTTTTTTCTTTGAAAATGTTTCATCTCTCATCCAAGAAAAAGCTTCTTGAATGAGAGACAAAATGTTTTCAAGGGAAAAACCAAGAAATCCCAGTTGCTTTTCTGGAAAAAACATCTTTGGGACTTCTTATTTTTGTGGAATATCATCAGAAATCTATTCCTTTCATGGTCCATTGCAATTTTCTTTCTCAGTCCTTGCCAGAAATAGACATGTGCTTCATAGGAATCCAAATACGTTTGTTCAAAATATTACCCCATTTTACTCCATTGTTCTCGTATTTTCCGTTAATATTGTAGGTGCTCCTCTGATAATCCTCTTTTCAAGGCCTAGGAATTCCTGGGGGTTCTGGAGGCATTTCATTCTTTCGTTAGAGTTGTGTGTGTGCAATGGAAGCCGGGGAATTAACCAGCCTTTTATTATTTGGAATTTACACACCTTCCTTTGTGCTCTTAATGCCTTGCTAAAGGTTACCTACCAACAATGGAGCACATGAAATAATCTGAAAGCCACCGCTGGAGGTACTCACAAATGTCAAAGCCACATTACAAATTCATTGAAAGCCCCATGAAGTACATTTGGAGGCGGGAGCACGACAGGTTCTTTCTTCTATCCCATCCTGCCACTGGCTGTTCCTTTGGCTGTGACAGGTTGATCATCTTACATTGGGGGACTTCAGCACCATAAAACAGAATGAGGCAACCGGGAGGGGTGAGAGATAATCAGAGGCTGTCAGGCTTTGACAGAGGAGGTGCTTTAAGGAAAAGACAAGTGTTGGTGCAGCTTCCCACTGTTTTAAAAGCCTGGATGCTATGCTTGCCAAGACAGGTGTTTCAAAACAAAGTTTGAAAGCATTGCAAGGTTTGCTTTCTCCAAAACAACGAACACCATTGCCATTCTATGTAGGCACGCAGTGGGTGAATGATGTCATTCCTTCAGCCTTTTCGATTTAGGATTTTGATCTGAGTCAGCGGTTCACCTTTCATTTTTATTATTTATAGCAACAGGTTTCTGTAAAGGAAAGGGAAAGATAAGGCAGACATTGGGTTGCTCCTTAACATCAGTGGGATTCAAACTTTTTTAGTACTGGTTCTGTGGGCGTGGTTTGGTGGGCGTGGCAGGGGAAGGATACTGTAAAATCTCCATTCCCACCTCTCTCCAGGTGAAGGATATTGCAAACCCCCATTCCCTCCTCACCCCACTAACCTGCTTTCCAGCTCCCTTCTCCTATGCAGGGCAACCAAAAAAGACCCAGCCAATCAGCTGGGACTCGGGAGGCAGAGAATAGATGGTGGGGAGGGCAGTCAGAGGAGGTATTTGCTGGTTCTCCAAACTACTCAAAATTTTCGCTACCGGTTCTCCAGAACTGGTCAGAACCAGCTGAATACCATCTCTGCTCTTTAATATGATTATTGGTAGAATTAATTGTGGGAAGGACCATGATGGAAAGTACAGGACTAAATCTTTATTAGCATCATACTTGGGAATTCAACTTTTCTTCTCAACTCTTCTTGACTTCCCTCTTACACACACACATATATTATAAAATCGCACATTGGAACTTTAACTCTCTAGTACAAATGCCATTTTGATGGATGATGAATGTGCACCAAACTAATACAAGGCAAAACTGAGGTTATGAAAGGAAAACATAATTTCCTGGATTCTGATTATATGGGCACCTTTGCTATATCTAAGTCTCTCCAGAATTATGGGAAATTTCAAGCTCTCAGAGGGGTCTAATATGGTACATCAAAGCTTCTCCCCCTCCCTTTCTCTGCCATCAAATGCTATATTTCTACTTAGGACACCATGTCGGTGACTAATGCAAGCTGCAAAGCCTACAGTATGTAAGTACAAATTTAAAACAATAATGGGCACTTGGGAAGCAATAGAAGAGAAGTGCAGTGAGCGAATTTGGGATTAGACTTGCAAATGCATTCAGATTTATGGTCTATTGATAAAATGCTGCAGAGAAGGGAGAAATGGGGAATCATAAAGGGAGAGGTTGGAAATCAGAATGGAGAGAAATTCCTGGCAAATGCTGATGCAGGGAAAAGATGCTATTTGTCAACTGACTACCATCATTTTCTTCGAAAGTGCTGCGGGATAGTGGTTCTAAGCAGCTGCTTATCGACTCCCTTTCTGGGTTTTTGCCTAGAGGTTATTAAAGATAAGATGCCAAGAAGGGCCTTAAACCAGCATGGCGTTGGGCCTAATTGCCCTTGGTATGTTTTATTTTCTAGAATGGTTTTGGATTCAGTTCCAGAAAGGTGACTCGGAGTGCATGGGAGGGGAAAGGTAGCAACTGCCGGCAATTTTTGCAAACATCTGCATCATTTCCCAGGCTGATCATGCCATCCTTTCCAGAGCTGAAGGTGAAGCATTGTTGCCCTGAAAATTGCATGGACACATGCCTTTAATCCCTGGGAGTTGAGTTAGACTGGAAGGACACACATTTCCTTTTCAGCTTATGTAAATAGCCGTGTGCATTTTTGATGAACGAATTCCTACTTGGGGGCTGAGTGGGTCAACATTTTTAAAATCAATCAGTTAGTCAATCAATCAATCAAGCAAGCAAACATTTTCTAATGGCAAATGCAAAGATACCGGGATCCGCTTGCTGAAAACTAGAAGGAGGATCCAAGTATCTGGCACTTGCAGTTTACATCAGTTGAAGGGACACTCTTCAAGGCTAACCCATCATAGTATTCAAAGCCTGTACTCTGTATCTCTCTCTCTCTCTCTCTCTCACACACACACACACTGTTCTGACCGAGATTTCCTGAGACCGTAATTAAGCACACGGTTAGTCCACACAACTCTTGTTTTATTTCAATGCTGGGAATTATGTTCATTCCCAGCCTGTAATGAGTCCCAAACAGTCCCTCAAGATAAGCACCCACCTTTCTCTCCTTTGAATTGCTGCCAACAACTAAAGTGCCAAATGAATTATAAAAAAGCCAAACAAAGTACAAAGTCCATGCAGAGCTTTAGGGTTTAATCCGAAAAGAGCAAACGACTTTGCTTCCTGCAAAGATTTCTCAACCTTTGCACCTCCTTTATACATTAGGGGAGGGGCAATCACCTCCAAGCCTTATTCCCGAGTCGCCCCTTTTGTCTCAGCTGCTCTTGCCTTCTAGCAGCTCTGCACACACACACTGGAAACAGGCTCCCCTTGTTCTTCTGCCTCGCTGCTGCCAGACTCTGGAGGTTCTGGAGTCAGCACCCCACTCTCAGGTGGTCCTGGTCCCATCTCTGCATCAGATGCAGGACCCTCATCTGAGTCCTCTCCAGACTCCAGACTCCTGGACTGGTCCCTGTTCTTCCCCACTGTCCAATTCCACTGCTGTCTGCACAGGCTGCCAGCGAACCATAACACACACACACACACACGTACATATCTACATATTGACATATCTACATCTACATCTCCCTCTCTCCCACCTCTCTCTGTTTATAGCTTGCTCTATCTATCTATCTATCTATCTATCTATCTATCTATCTATCTATCTATCTGAATAATCCTTGCCAGAGAAGCAATTGGGTGTAGTAGCCAGGGTATCAAGCTACAGACTAGAAGGTCTATTTCCATCCTAGGAACTAGAATGGAGTTCTAGTTCAACTTAGGTGCAAAGCTAGCTGATGACCTTGGACCAACCACTTTTTCTCAACCCTGGGAAATGGCCAACCACATCTTAAAAATCTTGCCATGAAAAGTGCAGAGTCTTGTCCAGATAGTCTCTAAGAATGGGACACGATTGAAGGGAAAAAAAAAACCTGGCAGGATCTGACTAACAGAAATATTAGAAAGTAATAGACACTGAAATGGGTGCAGTATCTTTCTAGCTTTGAATTTATTTTTTTCTGGTACAGTTCTATCAAGTTTCCGTTTGCTATTTCTTTTTTGGATGACCTGCCTCTCCAGTTCTTCTTGCTATCTGGTGCTTAAGCAGCTTTGTTAGAGAAATAAAGGGTGTAACTGAATGCTTTCAAGATCAAGCATTTCCCCAGATTCTCTTCTTTTGATAGCTTGCTTAGCCATTCATGACCTGGGAAGCTTTGCATATAATTATCCCAAAGAAATCCATGCAGGGCACTTAAGGAAGGAGTTAAGCTTTACAACTATGAGCTGCAATTTCGATGGCTGCAGCATATTCTGAGATTAAATTGGCATATTTGTTTGGGCCTGTGTGACGAAGGGAAAACCCCAGCTTCCTTGAGGATAAGCCTTATTATTGGGGAACAAGAAGAGGGATTTTGAGGGGGAAGGAGAAGGCAGATTATGAGAATAAGCTGATGGTACAGAGAATAATAGGTAAGATGGATGCTGAATTTCTCTCTTCAAGTCTTCAAAGCCCCCCAGCCTTTTCAAAGAAGTGTGGCCTTGAAACTTCTCCTTTCCCTGGTGGAGATCTGAGCTGTATCTTGAAGCAGAAATGCCAGGCTGAATGAAATGCAGCCAGTTACCGTGAAAGAAAAGGGTTGCCCACCTTTTTACAGGTGAAGATGCATTCCTGACTTCTGAAGGGAAAGCAAAAGGACAAAAACTGCAGCTGCAGCCAACACCACTTTTCTTTTTAATTCAATTTAATGGATTGCCAGAGCGAGCATCCAAACTTCTGCTTCCAAGAAAAAGGAGAGACAGGAATTAACTGAAATTTCAACTTCCTTTGGTTTGACTTCTGATGCTTGGAATTAGTTATCTGTTCTTGGCTTCTTTACCCAGAGTGATTTAAAAGGAGTCACTGTCCCACTCAAGATTTTAACTCTGAGTAAAATGAATTGAAGGAAAGAATAGCCTCAGCTTACCTACCAGTCCTATAAAATAAAGCAGCTAAGAAATCAATGCCATATGGGTCAGGACTACTTTTATTGTAACAGCTATAATGGCAGGGTCTTGCAAGCCTGACTGTGCTTCTCTTCCCTCTCTTTATGTGCACGAGAACTGGGAAAGGGCGTATTGTATATGTGTATGCATATGTATATGTATGTGTATATGTACACGTGCAGCATGGAGGCCTAGAGGTGAAGATGCCCTCCTCCCATTCAAAAGATTGAGAGTTCAATCCTAGGCACTGACTGATGTTTTTCTAACACAGTGCAAAGAGCAAAGTATCTGCTGTGAGCTCCGCATAGGGGTCAGGAAGGGCATCCGGCCAGTAAATGCTCAGCTTCATTCAGTCACCCCCTCCCTACTCCACCCAGAAACAGAAGATGCACTCAATGTTTAAAATAAAAGTAAAATAAAAAAGGTGGAGATGAAACACTTTAGATAGGAAAAACTGGATTCAATCAGGTGTGTCCAGGTAATGTTGAGGATGTAGTTTGGAAGAGTAAAGCAGATTTCATCTGGGTGCTTGGACATGACTCTGCCATAAACAAACCTCTATTTTCTTCCATAGCCTTCCTGTTCTATCTCTGATATTTTCTTTCCATTTTCAACAAACCAGAATGAAGGGACAGAACAAAAGCTCAGCTTTCCACAATGCTTCCTTCTAGACCTAAATAGAATCTCAAAGTGCTCTTAGCAAATGAAAAAGGTAAATATCTCCGCCTAGTCATTATTTGGAATTCCATCCACTTGGACAGAAAACAAAGGTAAGTAGGAATAGAGACCTAGATGGTCTGTAGCGAATAGCATTCAAGTAAATTCATGCTTGCTTACGTCCCCCAGGGCAGGTATTTTGGAGATAGGGAAATTTTTCCCAGTAGCTGTTTTGTGAACTTATAATGTCAGGGATCCAAATAATATGCCCATAGCAAACATTAATCAATGGAACAGCTTATGTCCTAAGATTGTAGGTGCTCCATCACTAGAAATTTTTAAAAATTGACTGGGATGATATAAGATCTCCTGCCTTGAGCAAAGGGTTCAATTATAAGATCTCCAAGGTATCTTCCAGCCGTATGGTTCTATTCTATGCCCTTGAAATCCCAACGAAGTCCACCAGTTTCAAAATAAATATCTGCTGTAACTAATCCAGGGAGTGAAGTAACTCGGTGTCCATTTATTTAGGAGCAAGAGGATTTTTCTCTCAGTCTGGCCCCATTAACTATGAGTGATGACTTCTAATCTGTTTGGAAATGAGTAGTGGCAATTAAAACCTCACACTTGGGTTTCTCTCCAGGGTTTCTACTCAGCATGGAGTATAAGCAGGCCAAGCCGTTTATCTAATGGTGTGAAGAGAGAATGCCAGTTGGAAATAGGCAGGGTCCAAGTGTTCTTGCTCTTGAATCAAACAGACATTCTGCCTCCCTTATGTTATACTTAATGAAATTTGAAGGGTCTTTGAAGGATCTTTATTCTGACACAATTCCATTCCCTATTTTTATTGAGAGTAAATATAGATGCATGCAGTAATGACCTAATCCTGTCCATCCATCCATCCATCCATCCATCCATCCATCCATCCATCCACCCATCCTCTATTTTCTATCATCTCTCTCTCTCTCTCTCTCTCTCTCTCTCCCCCTCTCACTCACTCACTCTATCTATCTATCTATCTATCTATCTATCTATCTATCTATCTATCTATCTATCTATCATCTATCTCACTCACTCACTCACTCACTCACTCACTCACTCTATCTATCTATCTATCTATCTATCTATCTATCTATCTATCATCTATCTCACTCACTCACTCACTCTATCTATCTATCTATCTATCTATCTATCTATCTATCTATCTATCTATCTATCTATCTCACTCTCTCTATCTATCTATCTATCTATCTATCTATCTATCTATCTATCTCACTCTATCTATCTATCTATCTATCTATCTATCTATCTATTTCACTCACTCACTCACTCACTCACTCTATCTATCTATCTATCTATCTATCTATCTATCTATCTATCTATTTCACTCACTCACTCACTCACTCACTCACTCACTCACTCACTCTATCTATCTATCTATCTATCTATCTATCTATCTATCTATCTATCTATCTATCTATCTATCTATCTATCTATCTATCTATTTATCTATTTCACTCACTCTCTATCTATCTATCTATCTATCTATCTATCTATCTATCTATCTATCTATCTATCTATCTATCTATCTATCTATTTATCTATTTCACTCACTCACTCACTCACTCACTCACTCACTCACTCTATCTATCTATCTATCTATCTATCTATCTATCTATCTATCTATTTATCTATTTCACTCACTCACTCACTCACTCACTCACTCACTCACTCACTCACTCACTCACTCTATCTATCTATCTATCTATCTATCTATCTATCTATCTATCTATCTATCTATCTATCTATCTATCTATCTATCTATCTATCTATCACAGACAACAGATAATCAGAGTTGGAAGGGATCTTGTAGGTCTTCTAGTCCAACCTCCTGCCCAAGTAGGAGACCCTACTGTCAGCTTTGGAATCCTTATTCATAGCTGCCACATAGCTTGAGAAAGTGGGAGGGGGTGATTTTAATTGAGTAGCTCTTAGTAGACAAAACAGAATTCTTTTGTTAATTCAAGGTCAAAGAGTGTGGCATAGGGAGAAATGGAACTTACTTTGGGATTGGTTCATGTCAAGTAATGATGAGTAAAAAGGGGATGGTTTGTAGGTTGGGACTTTGTGGGAAGTCTGGGAAACTTTTAGTTTCGAAATTCCACAGATGTGCCAGGTGCTATTCTAATAAAAGTACTTTTGAGATTATTCTTGTCTCAGAGTTACTGATTGGAATGGAGGTTCCCTGGAATGCTGACACCTACAACATTTCTGACAGATGGCAGTCCAATCTCTTCTTGAAAGTCTCAAGTGATGGCGCTCCCACAACTTCCAAGGGCAACTTTTCTTCCATGGGTTGATTGTTCTCACTGTCAGAACGTTTCTCCTTATTTCCAGGTTAAATCTCTCTTTGTTCAGTTTCCATCCATTATTCCTTGTCTGGTCTTAGGGTGCTTTGGAAAATAGCTTGACCCCTTCCTTCCTGTGGCAGCCCCTCAAATATTGGAAGACCGCTATCATGTCTCCCCTGGTCCTTCTTTTCACTAGACTAGCCAAGCCCAGTTCCTGTAACTGTTCATGTTTTAGTCTCCAGTCCCCTAATCATTCTCGTTGCTCTTCTCTGCACTTTTCTAGAGTCTCAACATCTTTTTTATAGTGTGGTGACCAAAATTGGTTGCCGTACTCTAGATGTGGTCTTACTAAGGCTTTATACAGTGGTATTAGTACCTCACTTGATCTTGATTGTATCCCTCTGTTTGATGCAATTTAGGATTGCATTAGCTTTTTTGGTGGTTGCTGCACACTGCTGGCTCATATTTCGTGGTTGCCTACTAAGACTCCAAGATCCCTCTCACAATTACTGCTATTAAGCCTGGTTTCACCCAGTTTATATGTGTACTTTTGGTTTTTCTTACCTAAGTGTAGGACTTTACTTTTCTCTACATTGAATATCATTTTATTAGATAGAACCCAGTGTTCAAGTCTGTCAAGATCCATCTGGATCTTGAGCCTATCTTCTTGGGTGTTAGCTATTCCTGCCATCTTAGTATTATCTGCAAATTTAGTAAGTTCCGCTTCTATCCCTCATCTATGTCATTAATGAAGGTATTGAAGAGTACTGGGCCTAAGACAGAACCTTATGGCACCCCACTGCTTACCTCCCTCCATGTAGACTTAGACCCATTAAGGACTACTCGTTGAGTACAGTTTGTCAGCCAATTGTGAATCCATATCTATCTATCTATCTATCTATCTATCTATCTATCTATCTATCTATCTATCTATCTATCTATCTATCTATCTATCTATCTATCATATATCTATCTAAGATATATGTACAATACAACAAAGAGATAAAATATTAAGACAAATCCAGAATAAATCACCATAATATGGAGCCATAGGATTACAAAGGGATAGATGTTATAATTCGATATTTTCAGTTCAGAATGACTTCAATTCCAAACTCATGATTTAGAAGACTTCTCCCCCCAATTAAGAGTCATACAGTGTTTCCCCAAAAATAAGACCCGGTCTTATTTTGTTTTGGGCCCCAAAATAAGTACTAGGGCTTATTTTCAGGGAAACATGATTTCAGGGCGACCAGCCCAGCTGGGTGCCCCATCTCAGCACAAACACAAGAGCCAACAAGCACACTGGGACTAACGATATCCAGCAGCAGCTGTAGCCCGCTAGTCCTTTCGTTGGCACACTCTGGAGCTGCACAGAGTGGAAGGCACAGAACAGAAGGCAGATGATCCAGACGAGCCTCATGGGCTACAGGCAAGCTGAGAGACATGAAAATGAGACTCCCATGACTGGCCCATTGCCAATTGGCTTTCCTGAGGCCCTGCAGAATCAACTGCCTCCCCCTGTGCCTCTGCCTGTTGCCGATATCACTGCATGAAGATGAGTCTCCCGCGGTTGCCTGCTGCTCCGGCCCACTGCCGCTAACTTTCCTGTGGCCTGTGTGGCACGTCCAGATCACCTGCCTCCCCCTTGCCTCTGCTTCTGCCTGCTGCTTGTACAGGTACTCAACTTACCTGTGTTGCATGGGCTGCTGCTGCTCCAAACGCGAATGTGTTCCAAATGCGAAGCCGGTCACTAAGGAGCCAGAAAGCAGCAAGGGCGTCAGGTGGAAAGGACAGGGTCACGATCACACGGAGATGCCCAGAGAGTGGAGTGCACATAACTAAAGGCGGCGCACGCAGTTGGTTTGGGGACTACAAGGCAGCATCTGCGCCTCTTCCCGGGCGCGTCTCTAGGCTGCTTCCGGAGCTACGGGACGCTCTCCGTTGCCTACTGGCCCTTCTTCCTTGGGCTCCCTGCCATGGGGTACACCCACTTCCTCCTGCAAATTACGCCTCCTGCAAATTACGCAACTCTTCTCTCCCTTTCCTCTCGCTCCAAAAAGATCGCCATCGTATCCTGCCGATTTGGGCTTCCAGCCACATTGTGATCCACTAGTGAGGTTGCCATCTCGGATGGAGGCATCGCAGTCTCCCTCTTGCTCGCTCTGAACTTCGCGCGGACCAAAATAAAAAGATCGCCCGCCGTCATGTTTGGAGCTGCCACTTCTGCGTTTGGAGCTCCAAATGGCGGTGGCACTCCAAACACGGAAGTGGCAGCTCCAAACGTGGCAGCGGAATGGGCAGAAGGGAAAGCAACAGCGGGGGTGCCAAAGGTGTCTGCAGCAAAGGTGTTTGGTGGGAGTAGGGAGCTCTCCGCGCTTCGCCATGATCGCCCATTAGGAGCGGCTGGTGGCAAGGAATTCCTGCCCACTGGGTGCTCCTAACGGCAAGTTTCCCGCCCTTCCCCCTTATTTTGCATATTTTAAGATAGGCCTAAATTTGGGGGGAGGGGCTTAATTTGATTTTATGCCCAAAAAACATGCTGGGCCTTCCTATTGGTGGAGGCCGTATTGTTGGAGAAACATGATATTTTGTTAAGTATTGTGGATTTGACTTAAATATAGGCAATTGTTGAATATGGGCATGGATACATAAAATACTTGCATTTTTTTCTTAATCTGGCTTGCCCATTTTTTTAAACACAAGACTTCAAAATTGTTATTGCATATTTGTTCTTGGCTGGGTGAGTCTGCTCTCCGAAGAAAACTAATTTTGATTAATGTGGCATTTCAATTAACCTGTTTTGTAGTAATGATTTTTTAATAGTTCTTTCCTGTGCAATATCTCTTATTAAAAACAAAGAAAGCCACTCTTTTGATATTGAATGAATTTTGCTTGATTTATTGCCCTCTCGATACTGCTTCGATGTTATGTGAGTAAAAATCTAATAATATTTTTCCACCTATTTGGAAAAAAAAAGATGTTTATTACCATGGAAAATAATTATTAAGGGAATCTTTAAGATGTGCAGAATTCAACTCCCAGAATTCCCCAGCCAATGTGGGGAATTCAGCATCTAAAGCAGTTGAGAAACAACTGCCTTAGATGAATACACGTAGTCCTTGACTTCAGACCATATTTGAGCTCAAATGTGTTCAGAGTTTCCCAAAATAGAGAGAATCGAACATTCTTTACTGTATGTGATAACAGAATAACAGAGTTGGAAGGGACCTCCGAGGTCTTCCAGCCCAACCCCCTTCTTTAGCAGGAAACCCTCTACCACTTCAGACAAAATGGTTGTCCAATCTCTTCTTAAGAACCTCCAGTGTTAGAGCATCCACAACTTCAGGAGGGAGATAAATATTACCTAACTTTGTAAGGACAGCAAAATTAACACACTAAAATGGGATACCAACATTTAATCAATTTTTATTTAGTGGAAGCAACCACATTATTCTGCACAATTCTAACTAGCTTTACAAAACAGAATAAGAGACAAACACATCTTGGTGTCATCTGAACTGGTCCAAACTCTCTCCCTCTCTCTCTCTGATAAGAATTGTACAATTTTTAAAATGAACACTGCTTATTTTCATAAATGCCCTGAGAAATATATTGATATATACAGTGGTATAAAACCAAACATAAGCAACTTGCAGACACAAAATACTGGCTAATTAAACTGTTACATTAGAAGTGAACAAATTTATCCATTTTTCATCCATATTGCTTTTGCTTGTTTTTAACATCTGTTCCATTTCTGACTGACTCACATTAATTTATAATTAAAAGCAACAGTATCAGAATTTCTATTTCAATTTGTATCTTTGAAATATTTATTTGTGTGTTTAAACAGCATATTTTCCTTTCAGAATCTGAATCTGATTGCTTTTTCTCTGAATCTCTTTCAGATGAATACTTGGAGAAATGTAAAATATATAGGAAACACTCTCAACTAATTCATCCATTTATTTCAAAGTGTTACAGGCAACAATTAAATATTGTATTTTGGAAAGATTGAATTTCTCAAGCTTCTCAGCCTTAGGAGCATAATTTTACTTAAGGCTACTAAAAAATAAACCCACTTAGTTTAATGGGTGTAATTCTCAAGTAGAAATATCCTACTTCAGTGAAATATCCTACTTCTGAATGTAAATATTATTCAGTATTCCATGGGATTCAGTAAGACTTACTTGCAGATACAGGTTTTCTCAGTACCCATTGGAAACTTGTTCCAGAAGACATGACAAATACTAAAGCCAATGAGTATCTATCTATTTTGGTCACAAAAATAGTGAGTCACGAGGCAGCCAATGTCAGCAAGTTTTTCCTTGCGTGTCAACTACTGGGAGAAAAAGAGAGCCAGGACAAGATTTCTGCTTCAAAATGCACTCAATTCGATGAGTTTTGAAGAGGTCGTGTGCCGAGGTATGACTGTACTTTGTATAAATTTTCAGCATGTAAGAAAGACCATCAAAATGCATGGAGTTTGAAGAAGCAAGATATTGATGTTTTGAAAATTGATGTTGAAGCACACTGTCAAGAATAGGGGGACAACCAAGAAAACAAATCAATGGCTCATCAGTCAAATCAACTTTGAGTTTTCACTCAAGGCACAAATGATTAGGAACAAATTATTCTAGTTTGGACATATTATGTGATGATCCAGCTCTCTGGAAAAGGTTCTAAAGCTGAGACAGGTGAAAGGAAAGAGAAGAATAGGACAACTAGCAGCAAGATCGATAGACTCAATTACAGCAGCAATAGCTGCATCACGAGAGCCCGATTGGGGACAGATTACCATGGAGAAAATCTATCAATGTGGTTGCTAAGAACCAACAATGACTTGATGGCGCATAATCAATCAATCGATCATGGCAATGTATGCAGCAGGTGTTATGTCGCTGGCTGGAAGAAGACTCGGGAGGCAGTGACCAGTTTCAGCTCTTTATTTAGTTTCCAGATCGGCTTGGCTAGGGTATATGGCGGCTTATATGTGATTCCCGGCTGAGCCGCGGCCAATGACACCGCTTTGAATCTCCCGTGATCGGTTTCCTCCAATCGCAGGGGATTCTTCGCGGGCCAATCAGTGTGGCTCAGTCGGCCAATCGCATGACCACGCTCCCTAGCCAATCAGAACAGTTATCTACAAGAATGCTAATTGCCGTACAGAACAGCAGGTTATGGAAGATCTTCTGTTCATTTTATAAGAGAGAGCCAATTTGGTGTCGTGATTAACATGCTGGACTATAAACTGTGAGATGTAGTCCTCCTTTCGACATGAAAGTGGACTGGGAAAGACTAGCTTGCCTGCCAGAGAATGTTGATCAGGAATGGAACTACAATCCTCATCAATGGCCATGTAGATTAAGAGTCACGAAAAGCATAATTCCCAATTATCAGGAAAGCCAACTACTACCCATCCTTGATGAAGACAACATTGGATTAGCCCTTAGCAATAGCATTTAGACATACACTGCTTTACAGTGTTTTACAGCTCTCTTTAAGTGGTTTTATAGAGTCAGCATCTTGCCCCCAACAATCCCATTTTACTGACCTCAGAAGGGTGGAAGGCTGAGTCAACCTTGAGCCAGTGAGGATTGAACCACTGACAATTGGCCGAATTACCCTGAACTATTGCATTCTAATCACTGTGCCACCACAGCTCCTAGAGGGTCCCATGAAAGCTTCCCATATTCCCTTTGCTGTATGTGCATTTTATGCACCTTGAAAGTATCATGTATCTCAAATCCAGCTTCAGTTGCAGGAAACTGTTGCTTATTTTATGCTTTGCGACCCTCCTCCATTCATAAACTTGTGTGTTGTACACTGGGAGGAAAAATAACCTATTCATATGGAATGATTGATTGCTAATGTGAAATTGAGCCCAGACCTGCAAATTGAAGTGCAGACTTTCACAGCTGTCCTAGAATTATTGTGACAAGATGACAATCAAATCTCAAACAAATGCAATGTGTTGTACTTTATTAATCCTGTTTTGACAATTCCCTTTACATGTATCTATCTTGTGTTTTTCAAATAAGATACAAATATGTCACTGTACGTATTTTAATGATTTTGTTTTCTTCTTCTTCTTCTTCTTCTTCTTCTTCTTCTTCTTCTTCTTCTTCTTCTTCTTCTTCTTCTTCTTCTTCTTCTTCTTCTTCTTCTTCTTCTTCTTCTTCTTCTTCTTCTTCTTCTTCTATGCAGCTGTAAAATAATATATTATCACTGCCTCATTCTTTGTGCTGACAGTGGGAAAAGAAACCCAACAAAGACTTTTCTTGCATATTCAAAAGGATACTTCTTATTTATGGAACAGAAGTAGATCTATTTCAGTTCTAACTTACCTCTAGATATGATAGGCAGGCAGATCTATATTCAGACGAATCTGTTTCTGTGATTCGGCTTTAGATCTATGGGTGCTTGTCATTGCACAGATTAAAGATGAAGTGATTTGGAGTTGAACTGTAAGATAAACACTGGAATGCATGAGTTGCAGTGAAGCAGTTCATGATCCTCATTCATTTTTTATTTCAGGCTGAAGAGAGATGGCCAGGTAAGAAGTGCTCCAGTGGAATACAGAATAACAGAGCTGAAACGGATGTTGAAGCTCTCCCAGCCCAACCCTGCTCAAGCAGGAGACTTTATACCATTTCACACAAACATCTGAGCTTACTAATGCTAGTTTTATTGCTTGCTGGAAGACGACAACGGTTGCAGAACAAGTTGCTGGTCTTGTAAGTGAGCAAAGGGAACATGAAGCTGAGAAACATATTTAAACAAATTAAAAATGGAATGTCTTCCCATTTTATTGAGTGAATGGTTTTACAAACAGCTCCCAAAGAGCTATTAAATTCTGCTTCTATACTCTTGTACTTCCTACTTCAGAAGTTGGAAGGGGTCTTGGAGGTTTTCTAGTCCAATCCAGGCTGGAAACCCTACACCATTTCAGACAAATAAATGTCTCCAAGGATGGAACACCCACAACTTCTGGAGGGAAGCCATGTCACTGATTAATTATTCTCATGCCAGGACATTTCTTCTTAATTCTAAGTTGGGTCTCTGTTTGATGAGATTTCATCTGTTACTCCTTGTCCTATCCTTTTATCTGTGACAGCCCTCAAATACTGGAAGCCTGGTATCATGTCATCCCTAATCCTTCTCTTCATCAGACTACATGAAATTTGGAGTTTCTGAATATCCTCCATAGTGAGATTGGAGCGGATATTGTGCTAGTGGCTTGTATCTTCTAATTTCTTAAATATTTTCTGCTGTCAAAGAGATTACTGTTCTGCCCTTGGTTGGCAAAGTGCTTTGGTTTTTTTTTTTTTTAATTGAACTTGGTTTTTTTTTTGTAGTGCTCTTTGTTGGTGATGTTGAAAGAGGGAACAGCAACTGAAGTTGCTTATATAAGTAACGTATAACTTGTCTCATTTGCCATGGCAACTGCAAGCATATGGCAAATACATTTCAAAAACAAATATACATTTTTTTCCCCTGCCTGGCATTTTGGCTCTGTCAAATTGATGTCAACTTGGGTTTGCATTGAATTCAAGGAGAGAACTTTGAATTTTGAATTTGAATTTAATTTGAATTTGAGTGATTCTTTAAGGGGCTGTCACAAAGAAGAGAGGGTCAAGCCATTTGAGAAAGCATGAGAAGGGCAAGAAGCAATGGCTGCAAACCATCTAAGGAGACAACCAACCTAGAACTAACGAGAAATTTCCTGGCAGTTAGAACAATTAAGCAATGGAATGGGTTGCCTCCAGAAGCTGTAGGTGCTCCATCACTGGAAGCTTTCAAGAAGAGACTGGATAACCAATTGTCTGGAATAGTGTAGGAGCTCCTGCTTGAGCAGAGAGTTGGACTAGGAGATGTCCAAGGTCTCTTCCAACTTTATTATTCTGAATTTACCAGTGTATGTGTCATGCCCCTGTTGGAATCTGATTCCAAGGGGGAGGCTGAGCAGCTAACAGGGAGTGGGAGTGTGGCTCCAGTGGCTGTGGAAGAAACTGGGAAAGGGCAAGGTCCATCTGGACAGAGGAGAGGAGAGGTAGAGCAAGGCAGAGGGAATTCAGAGGAAGATCCAGGCCCACCCCCTCTTCATCCTAGGGTATGCAGGGAGGAACAGAGAAAGGAGCAACGTGAGTTGCATGGCTTACGGGGGAGGAAAGGGCCCCGATTCCCTTCATTAGCTGCAGCTGGGAACACAATGTTTAAAAAGGGAAGTTGCGCCCAGCAACTTGTTGGAAGCAAATTATGAGTTATCTTTTATTGTCGAGGGTTATCTAGGTTATTCTTCCCAACTGTGTGTGTTTTGTTGGCCTTTGAAGTCTGCAATTCCTTATCCTGCCCTGTCCAGTTAATTGCTGCAGCGTGATTTGTGTGGATTTTTATTTAGAGTTTATATGTACTTTGTTTTCGAGCTGAATTTCCTTCATTTAAAGACTATTCTTGGGAGAGTTTTTTTCTCCAGCTGAAGGTAACTGGATGTTGGGGGTATTAAAGGGATTTTTCTTACTTATGTGACTATGCTGCCTTTGTGCCACACCCCGGGTCATCACAGTATGAAACTACAAGAGGTACATGACAAAGATTCAACCAAGAAAACTGGTTTAACCTGACAAATCTGGATCAAGTGGATTAATGTGGTTTTGCTACAAATGTTTTGAAGATGAACTTTTACAACTTCTACTAAACACAGTGAATTTTATTTTACAGGGAGGAAAGATGCCAGAGATTTGGAAAGGGGCTAGAAGAACCATTCGTTTAGTGACCAAAGTTACAATTGCACTGATAAAGATGGCTTGCGACCATTTTTTTTTTATATTTACAACCATTGCAGCATCCCCATAGTCATTAATTTTCCGGACAAAATTTGAATGGCATTTCATGTCAGAATCCATTTTTAGATCTTTTTTTTTTTTTTTTTAAAGGGATGGAAATCCTTTGCGTCTTTGCATGGGATTTTGAAATTGTGCAACCTTCTGCAAAGTCAGGCTCTCTTTCTATTTCCAGGCTCATTGAGTGGTAATGTTTAACAAAAAAAAGGATGCTTCTTGGAATATTTGGCTCACCTCAGATAAGCGCTCAGAAATATGGAGGCTTATCTGCTTCATCCAGCAGCTTCAGCCTGCATATCTAAGCTGGGTGTCTCTGAAAACAGAGTTTTATTGCAGAACTTAATAGCACTCTCTCTTCTGAGGCTGGCCTGAAAGAGCAAGCTCTCTCTTTTATTGTATTATCTTGGCACACAAAGGACAATAGGGGTCTCCCAGAGGAAGTACCTTCTGTTTTTCTTCCTATCCCATTCACTTAATCTCTTGCTTTCTCTCTAAAGATTCTTTAAATGCACTCTGCTCTCCTTTTTAGCCCATTTGCTTGGCATTGCTACTGAAGCTCTGATTATCTTCCAAAAAGATATTTATAGTTAAGGTTCTTCTCTATTCCAGGGGGGAAGGAAGAAATGCAAAGTGCTCCTTGCTCAGATTCCTAAATATGGCCCCAAGCTAGTTCCTAGTTTGCAGGGGTGGGATGCTACTGGTTCTACCCGGTTCTATAGAACTGGTAGCTGTGAAGAGCAGCAGACACCAAACCGGTTCTGTGTTTGTTGCTGTTTGGCCCACCCACCCACCTGGGCTCTTACCTGCCCTTTATTTCCTGCTTTTTCAACCTCAGCTGCTTTGCACGGCACAAATGAGGTTGAAAAAAGAGGAAAAAAAGAAGCTTTTCAAATGCTGCACACCTACACGCAGAGCTTTTCAGCTGTCCGGGTGGCACAGTTTAATAAGCTTTTGGAGGCTTATTCAGTGAGCCATGTGCAGATCTGTACACATTGGGGAAACAAAACAACCACTTCATCAACACATGGCACAACATAGCAGAACAAACCCACCAGGACAAGAATCGGCAGTTCATCTGCATTTAAAAGACAAAAGCCGCTCTTTTGAAGATAGCAAAGTTCACATTTTGGACAGAGAAGATCTCTGATTTGAAAGAGGGGTCAAAGAGGCCATCTTTGTCAAAACTGAACAGCCCTCTCTCATCAGAGGGGGAGGGATATGATATAATCTATCTCCAATCTACAATACAGTCCTTTCCGCAGTTCCAAGAAAGCTCCACACCATTTGCAATACTCAGGTGACCCTGGTGACCTCCAGGTGACCTCCGTGACTCTCTAAAAGAATGCAAATGACCATCTGTCTGCAAGGAGTATAAATCATTCCATTCCCCATCATTCAGACAGAGCTGAAGAAGCTTCTTGGATGAGAAGCAAAATGTCTTCAAAGAAAAACCAGAAAGTCCAGTTGCTTCTTGAAAAAGCACCTTTGGGACTCTTCTCCAAAAGCATGGTGGAGACGACACCAAATTATACAGAGAGAATGCTTTTTGATACATCACATAATAAGGAGTAAAATTCTTCCCGTTAAACCCCAATCTACAAAATTGCACCCCAATCTTTTGGCTAATCTACATTATGGCCTCGCTCATTGAGTGATTTCTGCATTTGCTCTACTAAATAACACCTATGCCAGAAGTTGATCTGAGAAGCTACATCATCCAAAAACATTTTAGCTTTCTTTCTGTCAGGATGATTATCACTGAACTTTCTTTGTCTTGTATCTGTTGTTAAATATATTTAGACTGGTACTTGGGAAAGGGTTTCATAACTTTCCAAAGCTTGGTGCCCTCCAGGCATGTGGAAATTGCAGCTCAGAGAAGTTCAGGTTTTCCTGGACACGAATGTACTGTAAATAAATAATTGATAAGGACTGGAAATGTGAAAATGTATCTATACATTCATAAGTTTTGTTTCAGTTCTTAAAATATTCAAGGACATAGTTTACAAAGGCCACCTAAGTAACTTTAGTTGGATTGCTTTTTTTCCACCTCTGGCATTTCATATTCTTTCTTCTTTAGAGCAACTTTTGAAATAAAGCAATTAAGCTCCGTTATTTCCTAGTGATTTTCTTTCTCAGCTAGACACATGGAAGAAAAGGGCACTCCCCAGTACCTCTTGTGTGGCATTTATTTTTGCTAACTTGACATTGCAACTGCCAAGGTTCTATCTAGCATTCAGATCCCATTGGAGACCTGCCTAGCATATGTTTTTTCCTTCCGACGGGTCACCTGAGTGCTGGCATTCAGTCAAACTGAAATTGGTCAAGTTTTTGAATGCTTGTTAATGAGGAAAGCATGCAAAATTAATGCTCATTAGAGTGCTCATTAATATGTATGGAATTTGTGCTTTTGACTTAATTAAGAGAAGCATCACTTCAGATTGATCCAAATAAGTGTGTGTCTGTGTCTGTGCATGTGTATTTGTGTCTTTGCAAGTATGCAGGATTGCATGCACAAAAGGTGGAAGATGACAAGGAAGATGGGGAAGAGAGGAATTTCATTCCACAGGATGAATTTTTTGTTAAATTTATGTGCAACTATCTTGCCATGGGGCTACTCTAAGCAGCTATGAGAAATAGCTGTTAGTATTATTGATTGATTTAAGAAAATATATATGTCTGCCAGTGGTGGGATTCAATTATTTTTACTATTGGTTCTGTGGGTGTGGCTTGGTGGGCGTAGCAGGGGAAGGATGATGTAAAATCTCCAGTCAGAGGTGGTATTTGCCGGTTCTCCAAACTACTCAAAATTTCCACTACCGGTTCTCCAGAACTGGTCAGAACCTGCTGAACACCACCTCTGATGTCTGCCCAATTCACTCTCAGTGACTCTGGGCACCTTACAAAGATGAAAGCCCAATACAAAACCAATAAAAAGCAATAATCCTCCACCCTGCTGGTGACAACAATCAAATGAACCATATGATGAGCTCCATCCTACCCTGGGGTCCTACCCTGGGCTTGTTGTCAAGCCACGTCTTCAGGATCTTATGAAAGAGTGAGGGGGAGATCTTATTTCCAATGGAGATGATGTTCTACCACAGAGATGATGGAGCCACCACAGAGAAGGCTCTTATTCTTGGTCCTGCTCGATGGACCTGTAAACATTCCTGCCCCCCCCGGTGGACCAGGTATATGAGTCTGGGAAGAGACCGTCTTTCAAATAACTTGCTCTGAAGACATGTAGGAATTTGAAAGTGAAAACTAGATATTCAATTGGATGCAGAAGGAAATTGGCAGTCAATGCAGTTCCTGCAGGAGAAATTATTAATTATTTTGGGATTAACTTCTAAGAGCTGTGAAGGAACTTGGTAGGAAGGCTAGGTTAGGCAACATGGTGCTTATAGACATTAACTCCCTGCACAAGGGTCTCTTGGCACCTGTTGGCATTTCCTGGCTTTTTAAATGAATGGATGAATGAATCTGCTTATGTTTAGATCAACCTTCCTCCTAAAGGAACTCAACACATTGTACTGAAAGAACAACATAGAGCTCAACAAAGAAAAATCTCATCTGTTCTAAAATTGGACAGTGAAAACACAAGAATTAAAACAGTACAATTGAAAACTGCCATCCAAAAGGCAGTCAGGTGGAGTCATTGTTATCCTGCTGATACTGGATGAACCAGAATGTTTTCTAAACTTGGTTGAGGGATGTCACTGAAAATAACCTATACTTGGCCTTCCCTGCTGATCTTTATATGTTTGAATTGGCTGACATTGGAGAGATTATCTAGGCTTAGATTCCTTATCTTTTATAATAAAACAAAAGTAATAAAACAAAAATGATGGATGCCTTCATCAGCCCTTCAGCCCTTTACATCACTTGGAAGCTTATCTGTTTAGAAAAACAAAACAAAACAAAACAAAAGTATGGCAGGAGTGGAAAGCAAGAGTTTATTCACCCTACTTGCTCTCTCTACTTTCTCTCAAATAGAATAAGAACAAGAAAAATTAACCTGGAGGGAGGCTTACTATATCTCAGAACTCAGCAGCTGGAATACACAGCACTATTTCAGAGTCCCGGAGCTGTCCAAGGTTCTGAAATTTGTACAGCCTTTAGCTGTGAGATCCGTATTCAGATATGTTTGGGGTAGGACCCTGGTTAAGGAATGCTAAACTAATACTATTTGGAACATATAATTATCATATTGCAGTGCTTGTTTCCTCCTCTCCTCCTACTTTGCAAAAAAATTCTCCATATTGTGCTCTCAGCCAGATTGAAAAAGGGAACTGCTTAATTTTAATAGTCTCTTGTTTTTTCTTTCTTCTAGCCAAAGGGTGAGACTTAGTTTTTTCTTAAAAGAAAACAACAAAGGATATGAGTGAGAAAAATCCTTTTCTGTTTTTTTAATGAATAAAAATGAACAAAATAATGCATATATATGTCTTGAATAGAATAATGGCACCAGCTTTGATATTCATGGAGCTGTCTAAGGCTTTGTGCGGTATTCATTCCTGTTGACTTCACTGATGATAAAACAGTATTTTTTGATGATCTGTCTTGAAGTAATTTTCATGATAATGGGATGACTACACCATTTTCATTGTCCTTCTATTTTCTCCCTCTATTTCTCTCCCCCCATTACTCCTTTATGGATCCTTATACCTATTGACTGTCTCTATTGCTATATATAGCACTCATGTCCTCATTAATCTAGATCCTATTAGTAGCTGTTCATTAAGATATAAAAACAAATTAGATAGCATTTTGAATATAAGAGATAATGGAAGAATATTCCAACTTATTAAGAGAAATGACAAGCCTCAACTGAACCTCTAAATAATGTTATTTATTCTTTTTAAAAATCCAATTATTTCCCCCCCCCATTTAATATAGCTTGTATTCTAAAGTTTAGATCTTCACCTCCCATGGCACACCTTTAAATCTTGCATTTGTTCTCTAATAACTTCTCTTAGTTGCCATTAAAGTACACTTTTTAAAGTGATAGTATTAATAATAATCTAAACAATGTGGTCATAAAATGTATTACATGACTGCACACTTGATGCGATGTATCGCATGACTGCACACTTGATGCGATGTGTAATCTCAGGAGTTGTGGTTGTTACTGTAACCAGAGACAACATGAGCTTTTAAGAGAGGACCTTATGTGACAGGAGTTATAGGTAAGCAGATTGGTGGGTGAGAACTGCAGGTAGATAGGTAAGTGGGTGCTACAGTGTGCAGTAAGTTGGCAGGGCCTGCAAGTGGGCCAGTGTGAGCAATGGATGGACAGGTGAGATGGGTTCTAGGACAAGTCACTACAGATAATGCATCACAGCCAAATCATCTTGGCCAACTCACCACAGGCAACTGGCCATGGCCAACTCATCATGGGACATCTTGCTGCAGAGCTGGGATAGAATAATTGAAGAAAGGATGCAAAAGGAGGGACAAATGAAATGTGAATGATAATAATTCACCTCCTAAATAATTAAATTGAATTGTTAAATTGTCCCACAGGAAGTTGTCCTGCAGTGAGTTGGCCATGGCGAGTTGTCTGGTAGTGAGTTGGCTGCGATGAATTGGCCATGGTGAGTTGGCTGCAGAAAGTTATCCCATTCTGCAGATTGGATCCCCTGGCAGGCTTCACTGAGCATGGGTAGGCCAGCAGAGTCCATAGTAGCTGCTACAGAGCATGGGCAGGCCAGGAGGTTTGTTATGAAGTCCTGGGATCTCATGCTCTGTAATGGGGCTCCTCAAGAGAAAATGCAGCCAGGACTGACTTATGGGAGTAACTTGTTAAGCCTGTGTTCCCCAACCAGGGTTAAGGAGACAAGCTAAACAGAATGTGCAGCGTTAGTCAGATAGGCACACAGATAAATGAGTGAGATTAGTTTGTATGTTTATTAATATACAGTAAAAATAACAGATATGCTTGTGCTATCAAAAATATAGTTTATTCCATTTATAGCATAGTCAAAATATCAGTCCATTAGCCATGTATCATTTAGTCAGTCCATTCAAGGATATTCAGTTAGCAAAGTCCGTGTAGAATATCCTATGTCAGTTCACTTACAAATCAGTCCTTTGTCTCTCTCCCATTCGAGTAAAGCAGTCTTGAGTCCATGCAGTAATTAGGGATCATCAAAGCCAGAGCGAGCAAGCTGTCGTCTTGCTTCTTTTAAAGTGCTTTCACAACCACTCCCCTAATTACATTCCCATATTTAAAGTTGCAGACACTTTAACTTACAAACCATGATTACATAGTTATTATTTTACCTAAACCAGTTAGGGCAAACAATGTTATCCCTAACAGTGATCTTCCCTGTTGATTTCGCCATTATCTTTGCTTGTTGGAAGCCAGTAGGGAAAGTTGCAAATGACGATTGTGTAACAATGCCTTGCTGTGATGTTGTGATTTGTTAAGTCTGAGCACCTAGATCTTGAGCGCATGGTTGTGGGGATGCTGCAATAGCTGCAACTTTGCATTGTAACTTTGAATGGTCACTGAACAAGTGGTCATAACCTGAGGACTATTTGTACAAATTAGAGCTGCTGAACCAGTTCTACAGAGGAATTATTGAGTCATCTGCACCTCTATAACTGTCTGGTTTAGTTCTGCAACCCAACAAGACAGACAGAGAGTAATTAGGACTGCAGAAAAAACAATTAATACCAACCTTCCATCCATCAAGGACCTGTATACCAACCTTCCATCCATCAAGGACCTGTATACTGCACAAGTGAAAAAGAGGGCTGTGAAAATATTTACAGACCCCCCACATCCAGGACATAAACTGTTTCAACTTCTTCCCTCAAAACGACACTATAAAGCACTGCACACCAGAATAACTAGACACAAGAACAGTTTCCCCCCGAATGCCATCACTTTGCTAAACAAATAATTTCCCCAACACTGTCAAACTATTTACAGAGTCTGCACTACTATTACTATTAATCTTCTCATCACTCCTTATCACCCATCCCCTCACACTTGTGACTGTATGACTGTAACTTTGTTGCTTGTATCCTTACGATTTATATTGACTGTTTCCTAGAATGATTTGATTGCTTATTGTACCCTATGACTATTACTGTTGTACCTTATGATTCTTGACTCTTGACGAATGTTTCTTTTCTTTTATGTACACTGAGAGCATTTGCACCAAGACAAATTCCTTGTGTGTCCAATCATACTTGGACAATAAAGAATTCTATTCCATTATACCTTTGCATTTTGGTACCTCCTTTGTAGCAATTACTGATGAAGCATTATCTGTTGCAAATTAGAACCCAGGAATATAGCTAGTCTGCCTGTCTCCAAAATCTTCCAGGAGTTAAAATTGAACTCACTCCTCACGGGTGAAATCAGGTGATTATGGAGACAATAGGAAACATCCTGATCCTATTTAAATATAATGTGGGTACAAGTGCCTAATCTGAGTAAATCTCATGAGAGATATTTCTAAACAAATGCATGCCTTGTCCAGTATAACTTCACACTCCTTAACCATATGTGACCTATAATCTACTTGTTCTTGCTAGGTTCTGGCACTAGAGTGATTTGCTATGAGCCAGAATTGGGAATTTGAAGCTTGGCTCGAAGCTTATGATTTAATTAGGGCCACTGCCGGAATCCTGACACATAGCTTGATAATGCAACAACGAAAGCATTTTCTTGGCATCATATAAGGGGCCCTTTCTTCCTTGATACCCATGCTTCCCTCTAACCATGAAAAAAATCCCCACTTTACAAATGGAGAAGCATAGAAACTTCTCCTTCACATTGTCCCCTTCATTTTGCCCTGCAATATCTCAATTTTGTGAGTAATTTTTATGTGACTTCAGAGAAAGAAAGGAGGAATCATATTCAATGCAATTACCAACTCATTTTGCTTAAGGCATTTTTAATACTATCCAATATCCATTAAGAAAATCAACTCATCACTTTACTGTGCAAAATTAGCCAAAGACTTATTATTTCCTGAGTAATTAAATTATAACTGATTGTTTATTCAGCCTATTTTGGATCTTTTCCATTCCATTTATCTGTTACTTTTCTAACTTCTAAACAATGTATAATCCCCCTTGCAAATAAATGTATTGCCCATATAAAAGAGATGCTATTGTATCTGCTCACTCATACAAATGTCATTAGCAGGTGAAGGTGAAGTCCTATTTCTTCTCATTGATGAAAGCTTTTGGATCTTCTACTTTAAGAAGAGTTTCTGTGGTAGGATTGGTAGGATGTGGAGCTTGATTGTGCATGCCCACTTTAGATGGCAGTGAGGTTGGTAAGAACAAGGCAAAACTGTCTCCTCCCTTCAGTGGGTCCTTTCTAGAATTAGGGCATGCTCAAAAGTCACAAGAAAGCCCAAGAAAGAAGAAAAAGACCATTGATACAATTGTCATTTGGAGTCCTGTGGAGCTCAACCATAAGACAATAAATAACCTTGATTTCTAAGGTTCCAATGTGGTATCTAATGAATATGATATAAAGGGTCTTGTTTTCTTGCAAATAAAATATTAACATATTGGTTTTATTATCTGGAATAATGACATGAAGGCAGGTAGAGTTGCAAGGTAGAGTACAAGATAGAGTTGCTATCAAGTTGAAAAGTTCATGTTCAGTATTGATTTCTTAAGCCAGGGAGTTTTTTCGTTGACAAGTATCATCGGGGATATTTGAAAAGAACAACAGGGAAGCAAAGAAGACCACTCTAGTTATGATAGCTCATCCCTTAAAACCTGACAGCACCCCATAGAGAAGAATCATTTCCTCTGTTGTCAATACCTTTTCATCATAGATTTATCCCCAGAATGATGAAAAGCAGGGTTTTGAGATCTCGACCTCTGTTTTATTAATGCCACCCAAGCTTTGTAACAAACATTGTCCTTTGGGATTTTTTTTAAAATAAAGATATTCCATCTCCTCTTGCCCTTCCTTGCTTGTTCTTTCATTCAAGAAATGTTGCATGAAACTACTTTCAGATTACAGTTGGGAGCCTGTTCTTGTCATTCTTATATTGATCTCTGTGTAGGGTATGATTTGTTTTGTTTTGGGAGAGGGACAATGGCTTTTAAAAAATAATGATTCCCTTGTTTGAAAAATTTCCATCTTCTTCAGGGACTTTATTTGTTGGAGTTGTCAAAATACCTCCTGAGCTTCCATTTCTATTGGATGCAATGCTTGGTCAGTTGGAAGGATCTCTAACCTTTGAAGAACCATTTGGCCTCCCATATGCACTTGTAGATATGTTGCAGCAGAGTTTTGGAAGGTGCACAAGAGAAAATTAGTCTTGATATGACCTCTGGGAAATTCCAGGGGAGAAATTCCTTGTGATGAAGCAAACAGACAATTTGATGTCAGCACTGATGGAAACTAGTAGTGCTGTAAGGAGAAAGAGACATGCAGGTTAATTAATTAGAAAATCTTTCTTGCACACAGTCGATGCACAGAAGAATTGTTTTGGAGAAATCGTGTTGCCAAGTTGCTAACAAGCATTTGTTTTTATTTATCTTAGCATTAAAAAACCAGCCCAGAATTAGACTTTCTGGATGGATCTGACAGTGAGATCACCTGAGGACAGAATCAGCTGTAGGGAGCCATCAGGGAGAACAGGTATTATTTGAACTCTTTGAAAGGCAACTGCCAGTTGAAAAGAATACTTGCCCATTAAATGTAGCTCATCCTATTGAATGACTGGATGCCATCCAAATGTTTAAATACTCAGACATCCTGGTAAATGAGATTTCTATTGGAATTATTGTTGTTTTAAAGATGGGTCTTTGGCTTTCCTTGCAATAACAAAACATTTTATAATGATTTTGCAATTATATACACAATATGTGCCTATTTCAGAGTCCCGGAGCTGTCCAAGGTCCTGAAAAAGAATCACTTTTCACCACCTTTGGTTGTGAGATCTATGTTCAAATATCTCAGGTGGGATCCTGGTTAAAGACCCTGTTACTTTACTTTTCAAACTTCCCAGTAATGTAACTAACCCCCTTGCAAATAAATTTATTGTTCTTAAAGGAGGTATTATCATATCTGCTCATTTATACAAATATCAATAGGAGGACAGGTTGAAGCCCCACTTCTTCCCATTGATGAAACCTTTCACAGCCTTTGGCTGTGATCCCCAAGGAGGCTGTTTATTTGCACAATTCAGAGGATTGTTTTGCAGCAAAACTAACAAAGAAACAAGCAAAGGTGGGGGAGATTATGTTAAAAAGAACCTAAGGCAATTTCTTCTCTATGGAGATTCTCAATCATCCAGGACATGGCTGTCCCAAAGGTGCTTTTCGAAGGACAACTGGACTTTCTTAGTTTTTTTTTTCTTGAAAATGCTTTGCTTCTCATCCAAGAAGCTTTTCAGTTCTTCAGAACTGAAGCCAATTTCTTGCTTTTTAATTACAGCCATCAGAGATCTCCATTTCATGTTCCAAAGACTTGACAGACTGCTGTCTAGGTAAAATTTGTTAGACAGAAATCCCCCATTACTTTCAAGCAGTCACTTTTAATAAGTGGCTACTTTCAATTCATAATTCATGCCCATGTCAAAATAAGAACCAGAGAATAACTTTTGGAGCATTTTTCATGTGGTTTATCACCAAATTTTTGGTTTACATGAGTGGATATCAACTCAACACTCTTCTTAAACTAAATTTACCTCCCCCCCGGCATATAGATTCATCAATGTTCCTTGCAAGATTGATCTATTCTAGTATAGGTTTACAAGTATCCAGTTCCAGAGAAAACCTTATAAAATGATTTTTACAATATTTTCCCTGGAGAGAGTGTTGGCTCCATTGGCAAAACCCTATCAAAACTACTTGTACTAGTTGTACTTCACATGGTGCATGGTCAAAGTTAGCAGCCTTTGCATATAGAACTGGCCCAGTGCAGGGGTGTCAAACTTGCATCATCACGTGCAGAGTCATGTGATAAATTTGGTGTTAAGACTCTGCAAACAGCTTAGAGAGGGCTGTAAAGCACTTTAAAATGGTATATAAGTCTAAGTACTAAGTGCAATAATGCTTGATACATTGCTTTTTTCTAGGCTTTTTCTCCTACTCAATGAATTCTAACAATGAAACTTCTGTTGGTAAAAGCCATGCTGATACTTACTTGGCATGTGATGTCCTTTTCAGATATTGAATTAATGGTGTTGTGTTGTGATGAGAGTGTAAGTCCAATACATTGGTATGAAAATATCTTGACTGCATCAAGTCTCCACTGTTGAACACTTCAACATTGGAATTACCTAACTAAACTTGTTTCATTCCGTCCTCTCCTTTGTGATCGCTGGTCTACATTTAGATTGTAAATTCTAAGAGTTGTAGATATCAGGATTACAATTACGGAATCCAGATCTTGAATAAAATATTTTCCTTCAGCACAGAGACCTCTGCCACCCTTTGTCTATTGAAAATGCTTGCATTTTACTATTGAATTCAATTTCTGAATTATGTTATTGAGCGGTACCTCTTGAAATTATGGATGAATACTGGCTAATTATCACAGAAGTATGTTTTGGCAGCTGACTGTTTCCAAATAAGCTTCACTATAAATTTATCTTTATTAAGTCTTGTCCAAATGATAAATATACACTGCTTGGGATCTGTTGCTGGAAAAATAAATCACTTTAGGATTGATTTACTAACAGCTTTCTTTACTCAGTTTGTCCTGCTGCCTCAGAGGTTACAGTGAAGCCCCTCACAACAAAACACACCCACACAGACTTGAAATATGTGGGGAAAAGCCCAAATAATGATCAACTGAGTACCTTGAATAGGATCTAGCAAATGTATTTTGTATTAGGACTTGCACAAGGATCAGCCAGATGTGTTTGTTGTCCTGCTGCCTCAGAGGTTACAGTGAAGCCCCTCACAACAAAACACACCCACACAGATTTGAAATATGTGGGGAAAAGCCCAAATAATGATCAACTGAGTACCTTGAATAGGATCTAGCAAATGTATTTTGTATTAGGACTTGCACAAGGATCAGCCAGATGTGTTTGTTGTCCTGCTGCCTCAGAGGTTACAGTGAAGCCCTACACAACAAAACACACCCACACAGACTTGAAATATGTGGGGAAAAGCCCAAATAATGATCAACTGAGTACCTTGAATAGGATCTAGCAAATGTATTTTGTATTAGGACTTGCACAAGGATCAGCCAGATGTGTTTGTTGTCCTGCTGCCTCAGAGGTTACAGTGAAGCCCTTCACAACAAAACACACCCACACAGACTTGAAATATGTGGGGAAAAGCCCAAATAATGATCAACTGAGTACCTTGAATAGGATCTAGCAAATGTATTTTGTATTAGGACTTGCACAAGGATCAGCCAGATGTGTTTGTTGTCCTGCTGCCTCAGAGGTTACAGTGAAGCCCTACACAACAAAACACACCCACACAGACTTGAAATATGTGGGGAAAAGCCCAAATAATGATCAACTGAGTACCTTGAATAGGATCTAGCAAATGTATTTTGTATTAGGACTTGCACAAGGATCAGCCAGATGTGTTTGTTGTCCTGCTGCCTCAAAGGTTACAGTGAAGCCCTTCACAACAAAACACACCCACACAGACTTGAAATATGTGGGGAAAAGCCCAAATAATGATCAACTGAGTACCTTGAATAGGATCTAGCAAATGTATTAAGACTTGCAGAAGGATCAGCCAGATGTGTTTGTTGAACCATTTTTATTTTTGTGACTTGTGAACCGTCTCACCTCCAAATGCCTGTTGTTTCAAAATAGCACTAATTAATGAACATAATGACTTATAAGACTCATCATCTCTTTGTTTAGAAGAACTACTGTAGACTAGTTCTATATGTCTTTCTTTCCTTGGCAAGCTTTGGTTTCTGATAATCTTAAATAAATGGTCCGTGGTTCTCAAAGGTCATTATTTTTGTGTTAGGGTTTGGCCAAGTTTTCCTAGTGATGGTTGTTCTTCTTCTTTTACCCAGACATGCAAACCATGCTCTCTCAGTTCACTTTGTTATGCCATGGCTCTTTGAGAAGATATTTGTGGGAAGCTAAGGATTAACTTGCCTGGTTTGGTGATGCATCTCATGTAAGATGGCATGACATTAAATTGATTTTATTTTGATGTTAAATGTCCTAAAAACTTCATGGGGATGGAAGAAGCTGTGAACAGGTCTCTTTTTTTATTATAGAGTAGAGCAGAGTATTTGAAATGAATGTTTTGCACATGATATTATCTGTGTCAGGGTTCTGACGGATGCCCTAATTAATTCATTAGCATCAAGCCAAGTTTCAAAAGAAATCCAGTTATTTATTAGGAACAACTTTTTGGCTCTTTTCCCAAGTGCAGTTGGCTCTGCCCTATGTAATTTACTGCTCCCCTATGACCCTCTTTTCCCCCTCCTCCCAGGGTGTGTCATAAATCATATTCTCCAATGAAGCACTTTCGAGGGCTGTAGAAAACACACTTCTCCAGCTGGCTCTGGTAACCTGAAAAACACAATCTAGAGAAATGTATGTGTGGAATGCGCTTCTGGTCATAGCAACCAAACTGCTCCATCAGATCTTCCCCCTCTTTCTTATGGCAACTTGAGAGCAACCCAGGAATGTTTTATGAGTGGACAATCTGTCCTACTATGCCACCATGCATTCGTCCATCTATATCACGGTAGTTGTTAAGTTACTAATATGGTTGTTAAGTGAATCCGGCTTCCCTATTGACTTTGCTTGTCAGAAACTCACAATAGGGATCACCTGACCCCTGGGACACTGCAAACATAAATGCAGTCTGAATTTTGATCATACAAGTATAGGGATGCTGCAATGGTCATTAGTGTGAAAAATGATCTATGTCAATGATCTCAGTACCACTGTAACATTGTACAGTCACTAAATGAATGGTTATAAGTGGAGGACTACCTGTATTAGGAAAGGCTGGAATGAGTTACTGTTTTATTGATGCCATTACCTTTAAATCAAAAGTTTGCAATGTAGTGCCATCCATGTTACTTCAAAGGCACTTTAATGTCTTTTTTTAATGCAACTTTTTTTGAGGGGGGAGGGGAGAGAATACCATAATGGTCTTGTTATACTTCCCATGACTTGCTTATATTTTCAGTAACAAATGACTTCTCTCCTCTCAGCAAATCTCTTAGAGCTGTTAATACAACACTGCTGTTATCACACTGAAATGTATTTGCAAGTTAAACATGTTGATGTTGAATTAATTAGCATAATGCTGTGAGAAACAAGCTAAATGGTATGCATAATATGCATATTATTGAATCACCATGTGCAAAAGGTATATCTTGGTAAGCCTGGTCCTTGGCGATTTGGCCATCAATCTTTTTAGTGCAACTTTCTAACAGCCAACTGGCAGAGAAATTTGGAAGGCAATTTTCTTTAGAACAGGGTTGTCCAATGTTGGCAATTTCAAGACCCATGGACTTCAATTCCCACAATTCCCCAGCCAGAGAAATTAAAGTCCACAAATCTTGAAGTTGCCAAGGTTAGACACTCCTGTGTCAAGCTTCAAAAGGCGCTTTTGCTATTATCACTTCTAAGATATCATTATCTCAGCTTGCCAATGAACTATGAGGGGAAAGAAGGGGGAGATAGAACTTAAGCTCCAGACATCAAGATGCTAGGTGTGGGAACCAAGGGCATTTTGGCCAAGGTGTTTACCAGAACCAAGGTATTTACCAGAGCCGGAAAAGACTTTCTCACAACAATACCAAAAGTCTCCATTGAACAATGATCTAATAGGAGGGGAGGGAAGACCTGAACTTTGACTATATGGGTTTGCAGGGAAATGGTTAGTTCTGGTTTTGCCCTCATCTTTGCCGATATGATGTACTCCATAAAGTTTTATGTTAAGAGACTGGATTGTCTCAGCCTTGCTTGCTTTGGTTGGGTTCATCAGTCGGAACATTGACATCTTTCTCTAGAATGTTGCTTCCATTTTCTAGAGATGTGAGCTTCATTGTGGTATTGTGATATGTAATACACACACATACATACTCACACATGCAAACATATGCCCATAGAGACACAGAAATATGTAATATTATTTCTATATAAATACTTGAAGACGATCAATTGAACAGACTATTAGAGAATTTTCTTAAGAAAACTATCACCAATCACTGGAAATAATAGCTGTACCATCAAAATGATAACTGTTTGGAAGCAACATTAATGAAGCAATACTAAAGAAACAGAATATAGAATAACAGGGTTGGAAGAAATGAGGCCATTTTCAATATAGTCAAGATTGCAATCCTATTAAGCACCAACTTGTCTCTAATGTAGAGGTCACCAAGGTTGGAGACCCCTGCTCTAATGGGTCACATGGAATTCCAGTGCAACAAGAGTTCTACCAATGGACCACCAATTCCATGTATTTAGAATATGTCAAAGGCCTTGAAAAGATTTCTTAGAACATTAAGATTGCTTTTGTTAGGAATCTCTACACCAATTAGTTGGGTTGGCAATATATTAACCAACAATGCATGTTTGGAGCTTTAAGACAAAATCACTGTATTGATTTATACTATATTCTGATTGGTTGATTATATTGCAAATTACCATAAGAGGGAGCTAGAGATCATAGCTTGTACTCTCTGACATTCTGTTGCTATCTAAGGTTCTCTGCGGTATTTATGCTGTGCTTATACTTTGATATCTTTGTTTACTGTAAATAACAAAAGCAACTGGTAAGAAGACTTTGTAATTGGATATTCTTTGGACTGTTAAATGTATATGAGCTGGACCATTTATTGGACTGTGCTATTTCTTAAAGTAAACTTTAATTCAATTTAGTGTATCTGTGTGTGGCTGAATAATTATTCATAACTACTCTCATAAATGTATTCAAGTGCATATCCTTGTTACTCAACAGTTATTCTGTACATATCATAACAGCTAATATCATAATTTCATAACAGAGGGGATGTAGCTGCTGTTTGCTGTCTGGGAACCCCCTTCAGACTAGGGCTTTGTTGGTGCTGGCTGCCATTGGCATTGAATCCACTCCTGGACTGGATAAAATCCCCACCCTGGAGGGATACTCTCTGCAGGAGGCAAAATTCCTTCTGGAAAATGAGGGGATTGCCTCTGAGGCTGCAACATACCTCTGTTAGTTGATGCTTCTTTGTGGCTTCCTCCAACTGGCATCTGTATAGTTTCCTCATGATATTTGGGTAAGTGAATAAGGGTGGTCTCAAGCTTCCACCCATCCAAACAGACTGTGAGACCAAATCTGTCATCTTTAAATTATGGAACTGTTGATGTAAATCTGCCCTTGATGGACTTCCAGGAATAATCTGGGGGTTGTCTTCTTGAGAGAAATCCAACCCCAATTGTCTCTCTTCCCTCCAATTTGACAGAATAGCCATATGCCTGGGGCTAGAGAAAGATGTCTCTTCAGACAGCTGGGTTAACTCTGGGTTATAACAACTTCTTGAGTTGAAATGCTATGATATAGCTCCCAAATCTCTTTCTCCTACTGCCATCCAGAAAGCATCCATCATATCCTCCAAACAAGGGCTGGCAGGTTCAATTAATGCTCTGGAGGGAGGGCCCCCACACGTTCCCCCTCCAACTTCAGCTGATTGCTGCTCTTTCTCCATTTCTGGGAAAAGAACTCCGGGGCATCAGCTAAGCCCATTCAAAAAATAAAAGTTAGACTTGGGGAATAAATGTCAAGCATCCAGAAAGTATCCATGATATCAATAACTCAGAGACATTATCTCTCCAATTGATTTATTAGGAACAGATCTGGCATGTCAAAAGCAATTTCCAAAGTGAAAGTTTTTTGGCGCATTACACAGAAACCATTTTCTCTCCTCCCACTTCTACACTTCATAAATCACGAGAACTAATTAACTGCAACTGGAAATTCTTAATAAGACACACAGAATAACACTGAGCTTTTCAACTCCTCTAACTCTCTAAAAAAAATGTGGCAGATGAATTTCAAAGCTGACACCAGGCAGGGAGTATGCTATCCAGCCAGTTATAGTTAATGGGAATTGGAATAGTTAGTTAGGAATTGAGAGCTGTCCCCTTAAGGGAATGCATCATGGTAAATGTAGTTTAATGCATCTTGGGAAATGTAGTCCATGTCATGTGGCCACTTCTGTAATCCTGATTGGTCACTGAATTGACCCTTTGTTGGGTTGGTGGGAGGTCCCTTCACTCTCACCTGGACCTCAGTAGCACACCGGAATCTCTACCCCTTGCTCACTCGATATGGGATGAAAGGGATGAAAGATTACCATCATTTTACACCATAAAGTCAGATATGCAAAGATTTGGACATTGAGATGAATCTCAATGTGACCGTGAGTTATATTGAGAATGCCTGATGAACCAATAAAAATACTTTGTATGAATGTTTTGTGGAGTTATCTGTCTGCCTATTATTCGGCCAGTAATTGTAGCGCAGAACAGAAACCAATTTTGTGTTTCTCTACCACCCATGCCACTGATCTCCCTCCTGTCTTTCTCTCTTTCCTATTATCTGTCAACTCATAAAATATTTCTATGGTCTTTTTAGAGTTGCTAACAGAACAGGAGGAGAGACCAGTGCAGCAGTTTGCAAAACCAAAACTGCATTCCATAAATGTTTTCAAAGATAGTAACTAGGTGACTGAAGTTTCTACTGCACAAAATTCTAACTGGAGAACATGATTGATGACTCTGGGCTATGGATGTGTCCCATTGGAGAATATGAATTACGACACACCCAGGGGGCGTGGGGGAAACCAGGGTCAAAGGTGACAATGAATGATGTGTCTCAGAGTCGGCTACACCCAGGCAGTGCTGGCATGTTTACTCCTAATAAATCCTCTTTAAGTTTTGGAAATTTAGCTTGAGATTCATGATTTAAATGGGTAGTAACTGCCGGAATCCTGACATTATCTCTCTCTCAGTCATCTCTTATCCTTCTGTTCTCCCTCCCTCGCTCTCTCCCTTGACCCATCTATCATACATACCTATCTATCTTAACTATTCTATATCTATCTATCTATCTATCTATCTATCTATCTATCTATCTATCTATCTATCTATCTATCTATCTATCTATCCTATTTCATCCATCCATCCATCCATCCATCATCCATCCATCCTATGTATCTATCTATCAATCAATCATATCTATAAAGCTATCTATCACCAATGTATATGCCACCCATCTAACCAAGAAAAGCTGGTATCTTTATCAAGATAAAAACCAAGATATTGCAATCATCTCTTTTTTAAAAAGTAGTGCCACTAGCAAGATAAATGATAAAAGAAAGGACAAGGATTATGAAATGAGCAAAAAAAAGAATGTAAATATAATGCAAGCACAATGGAATTAATATGAATGTCATGAATGGATAATGAAGCAGACAAGGCCTTAACTAATGAAAACAAATGGGATTATGATCTTCTGAGGAAAAAACTTACATAGTTTTATATTGGAATAAAGGAATAGTTCAGATAATTTTTTATTAAAAATTTTGAAGAGATCATAAGCTAATGCAGAATAAAGAAAGCAAAGAAAGAGAGAGAGAAGAAAAAGACAAAAGGGCAGAAGGAAAGAAAATTAAAAGGAACAAAACTTCTGATTTCATTTGCATTAAGTATAAGCACGATTACAAAGTTATCTCTTCCTCTGTGATTACAAAAAAGCTTGCTTTTCCCCCCTAACATTTTCTAATCATCAAAACCACAAGTCATAAGTGCATCTCTTTTTGTTTCACACAAAATTTTTATAAGAGTGTTTCAATCAGCCATAAATATAGAGATTGTCTTTTCTCTAATCAAGAAAGCCAATGTCTTCTCTGTAAGTTCCATCATTTTCACCAACCTTTTCTCCATTGAGGGTAATGTTAAATGTTTCCAGTTTTGAGCATTTAGAAATTATACTGCAGTGGTCATATATTAAAACAAAAGTTCCATGGCTTTTTTTCTCTAGCTGTTTGTCCATTAATCCCAAAAGAATAGTCTCTTTCAATTGTTCGTTAGTCTTTAAAGTCTTCTGAATTAGTATATTTATTTATCTCCAGGATTTTGGCTTTTTTTTACAAGTCTACCACACATGTCCCTTCATGTGTTCACATTTCCAGCATAAATTAGAAGTAATTTTAGACAGTTTTAGACAGTTTCTTCAGTGAGAAATACCAATAATATGTTATGTTATTGGCACATTTTATTTAGTGCCAAAAGATAAAGTAAATTTCAATCCTTTTAACCACATATTTTCCCATTGATCCATTTGTACATTGTAGCCAAATTTTTAACCTATTTTATCATACACTTTCACTTGTTTTTCTTCTGTCTCCTACTTCAACACAAATTTATACATTTTAGCAATAACGTGTTCAGTGGTGGGATTCAATTTTTTTTACTACCGGTTCTGTGGGCATGGCTTGGTGGGTATGGTGTGGCTTGGTGGGCATGGCAGAGGAAGGATACTGAAAAATCCCATTCCCTTCCCACCCCACTAACCTGCTTTCCAGCTCCGTTCTCCTGTGCAACAAAATAAGACTCAGCCAATCAGCTGGGACTTAGGAGGCAGAGAATAGATGGGGATGGGGCCAGCCAGAGGTGGTATTTGCTGGTTCTCCAAACTACTCAAAATTTCCAGTACCAGTTGTCCAGAACTAGTCAGAACTTTCTGAATACCACCTCTGAACATGTTCATCATTTGTATCTAATTTTATTTCAAATCCTATTTCTATTCTATTTGTTCAAAACCAACAATTCTTTATCTACTTTGATTCTTTCAAATACATACATACATACATATATACATACATTCATACATACATACTGTAATGATGAAGCTGGTAAAGCCAATACTTTCAATACATTTTTTAGTCTTTCTCAACAGCAATGGCTCATGCCCCACATTTCCTAATTGTACCACAACTAATTGCAATGACCTACTACATATTGATTTTGCAGAAGATAATGTTGAAAAGGTACTATGCAAACTAAAACCATCTCTATCTATTGGCCCTGATGGGCCCACTTCTTAAAAAAGCTTTCCACTGCCTTAGCTGAACCACGAAGCACAATCTACGAGGTAACTTTTAGATCCAGCACTTTGCCCGACCTATGGCCATTAGCCACAGTCATTTCTATATTTCAAAAGGGAGACCCCAGCCTAGTTGAAAATTACAGACCAATCTCATTATGTTGTGCCATCTGAAAAGTCATGGAATCAATCATCAACCAATCCATTACTCTCTACTTAGAGACAAACAACCCACTGTCTAACAAACAGTTTGTTTTTAGGAAAAAAATTTGTTCTGTAATCTACAACTCCTACATTGTAGAAACATTTGGACTACACAACACGACCAGGGTAAAACAATAGATGCAATTTACATAGACTTCTGCAAAGCCCTTGATTCAGTGGTACACAACAAACTACTGTTAAAACTACGTTTTTGCGGCATTTCTGGATCACTGCACAAATGGATAGTTGCATTCCTGTCAAACAGGCAACAAGTAGTCAAAATAAGGAGTGCCGTATCAAACCCTGCATCAGTTAACAGCAGTGTCCCCCAAGGCAGCCTTCTAGGACCTGCTCTCTTTCTAATTTACATAAATGATCTTTGTGATCATATTAAAAACAACTGCGTCCTCTTTGCTGATAATGCAAAACTATTTAACACCACTGACAATACTGCTACCCTACAAAGAGACCTTGACTGTGTGTCAGAATGGTCGAACATTCGGCATCTTCAAATCTCAACAAATGTTCTGTCTTACACATTGGCAACAAAAATCAGAACATTAAATACAAACTGGGAGGATACGACCTCGTAGACAACTCTCACTCTGTCAAGGACCTAGGAGGACTCACTTCAAAAGTTCTAAGCCCCAGAGCATTGCCAAAAAGGCATTAAGACCTAATTTTGTGAAGTTTCTTCTCCAGTAACATTGAACTGCAAATCAGGGCATACAAAACCTTTGACAAACCAATTCTTGAATACAGCTCATCTGCCTGGAATCCACACCTTATAACAAACATTAATTCGATTGAGTGAGTCCAGAGGTATTTCATGAGAAGAGTACTCCACTCCTCTGCTCTCAATAGAATATCTTATGCCACCTGGTTTAAAATTTTGGACCTAGACAACTTAGAACTATGCCGTCTATGGTCTGACCTAAGCTTAGCACACAAAATTGTCTGCTACAATCTCCTACCTGTCAATTACTACTTCAATTTCAATCACTATAACATACGGGCAAACAATAGCTACAAACTCAAAGTAAACCTCTCTAAACTTGATTGCAGAAAATATGACTTCAGCAATAGAGTGATCAATGCCTGGAACTCATTACCTGACTCTGTTGTTACATCCTCATACTCCCAAAACTTTAAACTTAAACTGTCTACCATGGACATCACTCCATTACTAAGAGGTTTGTAAGGGGGCATATATAAACGCACCATGGTGCCTCCCATCCTTGTCCTACTGTTCCCATGTATTCGTACTCATTTATTATGTATATACTTATACCTGTTTATACCTGTATGTTTATATGTTATGTTCATACTTATACTTGTTTTCTCATACAAGCTTGACAAACTAAAAAAAATGTATATAAGAAAACTATTGATGTGTATATCCTTCTGTTGTCCAATCTTCTCTTGATTTTATTTTATAGCCCCCTTGAGAATAGTTTAGTACAACAAAATAAGTTAGCCATCTATATTTACTTATCATTTCTTGTCTATAAAATGCTCCTTGTGCAGAGAGCCAAAAACAAGGGTGGGATTCTACCAGTTCGCACCTATTCGCTAGAACCAGTTGTTAACATTCTAAGCAGTTTGGAGAACCGGTTGTTAGAAGAAATTACTGGACTAATCCTGTAAGGAAGGCAGGAAGGAAACATTCTGGTGTTGCTTACAGAAACTGCCTCTCTGTTAACCCTTATTACATTCTTGGCAGGACTAGACTTCCTGTCTCAGGAACTTCTCTGGAATTTTTTTCCCCTCCTTTGCTGGTACTTTGCTTGTGTGGAGTGACCATTCAAAGTTACAAAGGCACTGAAAAAAGTGACTTATGACCATTTTTCACACTTCACAACTGTTTCACCATCCCCACAGTCATGAGAGACCAGGCGAGGAGATGCGTGCCTCAATGTGAGTGATATTGAGTTGGCCATGCCCAGCCAATAATATGATCACCAAGCCAAGCTCACCAATTAAGCCACGCCTACAGAACTGGTTGTTAAAAAATTTGAATCCCACCTCTGGCCAAAAAGGTTTCGTACCAAAAGCAATAAGAGGGAACAATGGAATATGATCCCATACTTTGCCCCATGCTTTGGATGGGGCAATGTTCTGTTGGAAGAAATATCCTTCTGGGTTCAGTTCCAAGTGGGGAAGAAAGACACTGGAAACATGGTGACTGCTTAAAAAGATGGTTTAATGGTGGACAGGACCACATGGCTTGGAACTCTAAAGGATGTTGGGTGAAGGAAAAGGACGATCACATGCTTCAAGATGTTGGGTGAAGGAAAAGAAGCCCCAAGATGCTGAGAGACCTTGAGTTATATACCCTCTGTTGGGCCACATCTTAGTATTTCCTGTTCCTGTGCAAGAAATGTATCCCATTGGCTATCAGACTCCCAGGGACAGGGTTAGCTTCACAATCTTCCCAGGCCATGTGGTGAGATGGGTAGAGGGCTTTGTTACGTAGAATACTCTGGCCCACCCATTAACAAAGGTGGAGGGAGAGCTTCTGCTTCTGAGGTGAGTTTCTGCTTCTGAGTTTCTACTTCTCTTTTAGGGGAAGTATTCTGCCTTTTTAATCTATCCTCAAGTATTTCATTTTTCTAGGAAGGTGGGTGGGTTATAATTTCCAACAATCCCATGTGCAGCATTGCTCCCTCTTATTGTCTTTTGTATGCAACAGCTCATCCTATTGACCAACCTTCAAAATCTCCACTAGCAGCTCTTGGTCAACCTACCTAGACAGGTCGAAATGTGATCCATGATCTTTTGTACGTTTGAAACTCTCTCTTTGACAAGGAGCTATAATTGCCTTCCTGTTCCAACCCTGGGTAACTTGAGATGATTTGAAAGGCACTGAAGCTGTACAGAAATGTTATCTTTCACTAAATGATTGAGATGACCCTGATTTTGTGTTCCACAGAACACAAATCATCATGCATTTGGCACGTGGCCTTGTGTTAGAATGGCTCTGCAGGGAAGCCCTGAGTTGGAACCTTTAATGGATTTAGGAAGGAGTGGAGCTTCAGGTTTTTAATGCTCCAAGTAAACAGGCTTTTTTGTTATTGTTAGATTCAGCGTAAGGAAAGAGGCAGAAGGTTTTGCGTATTTTTTTTTTTTACCCTATCAATTAATTTTCTCTCCTTTCTTCTTTTGTCCTTCATCTTGTCCTCTTTAGATGGCAGCGCTTTGATTTGTTGATGTTCCTGCAACTTTTAAAGGATAAAAAGCAGGGACTTATGAAATCCCAGGGTGCAGCCCACTAGCTGGAGAATGTTTGCTGAGGATGGGTACAAAGGCTTTTATTTTAGTTTCCATCATGTTATGATCTTCCTCCCTTTATCCCTCCCACACCATCCAAGATTAAAAACAGTTGCTCTGTCCCTTAAATGCGTTGTGAAATGTAATTTCATCTCAACTCCCCATTGCCCGCTTGGAAAATTTGGAGCGCAATCCTAAAGGGAAACTTCAAGGCACCAAAATGTTATGGCGGGAGTCTAATCGGAGAGTTTCTTGCACATCAGTTTCCTATGTAAGCAGACCTGAAATGTCAAATCTAATTGGCGTAAAGTCTGCTGAAGACTTTTTCTCCTCTTAAAAAGAAATGCAACAGTGATGAAACAGCTTTTGGTCCTGGAACAATAAATATTTAATATAGCCTTTTTCATTTTTTTGGGCTCACTGAGAAAAACAAGCAAAATCTGAAGGCATCTAGAGTTTCTTTCTTTCCTTCCTTCCTTCCTTCCTTCCTTCCTTCCTTCCTTCCTTCCTTCCTTCCTTCCTTCCTTCCTTCCTTCCTTCCACCCTCCCTCCCTCCCTCCCTCCTCCCTTCCTCCCTTCCTTCCTCCCTCTCTCTCTCTTTCTTTCCCTCTTTCTCTCCCCCCCTCTCCCCAACACCCTTCTTCCTTCTTTCCTCCCTTCCCCTTCCTCCAATTAGTATGGTTGCCTGTCTCAAACAAGTGATTCTTGGCAGTGATATGATCAGTTATCCTGCCCAAAACATTTGTCAACACATTTACACATCTCAAGGCCAAATAGAAGACTGACCTGCTTGATTCACAAGAGAGAAAAAAAATCTGCATCATTAATTTTTTAAAAAATATGATAATAGTTGCATATTTGACGGGGCAGGCTGGGGAAACAGGTTTTTAAAGCTTGGCCTCCAAGATATTCCTCCTAATGAACATCTCGACCTGCATCACAAAACTGTACTCAGGTATCTTTGTTTAAGTGAGCCTGTCACATCTTTAGGTTGAGTTTGGAGGAAAAAGGAAGGAAGGTAAAAGCCAGCTTTTTACTCTTAGTAGCATATGTATCTGTGATTCCAGGGCCGACCTCAATGATCTACAAGAAAGTGTACAACCTAGTGTCCTAAGTCTTGGGTTGGATGTCCTAAGCTCTTCAAGAGATCCACAAAAGTACCATGGCTGAAAAATAAACTAAATAAGAAAAGTCTTTGGTGCTCTCTGAGCTTTGTTGGTTTGTTGCAAATGTTTCATTATCCAGACCAGGCAACATCATCGGTGCTAACATCGTGATGATGTCATTTAGTTGGGTAATGAAATGTCTGCAAGAAAACAACCAAGCTCAAAGTGTCAACTCGTGGTTTCTATGGTTTTTTTAGAGTTGCCAACAGAAAGGGAAGAGGGGAGCAGTAGGCAGCTTGCATTCCATAAATGTTTTCAAAGATAGTTTCTAGTGTGACCGAAGTTTCCGCCACACAAAATTCGAACTGGAGAGCATGACTGATGACTCTTGGCTACGGGAGAATATGAATTAAAATACACCCAGGGGGTGGGGGGAAACCAGGGTTAAGGGTAACAATGAATTATGTGTCTCAGAGTTGGCTACACTCAGGCAATGCTGGCATATTAACTCCCAATAAATCCTTTTTAAATTTTGGAAGTTTGACTCGAGACTCATGATTTAAATGGGGGTAATTGCTGGAATCCTGACATTATCTCTCTCCCAGTCAACAGAATGGGAGGAGGGAGCAGTGCAGCAGTTTGCAAAACCGAAACTGCATTCCATAAATGATAGTAACTAGGTAACTGAAGTTAACTAAAAGTTAGTAACTAGGTAACTGAAGTTTCTGCCACACAAAATTCTAACTGGAGAACATGATTGATGACTCTTGGCTATGGATGTGTCTCATTGGAGAATATGAATTATGATACATCCAGCGGGTGGGGGGGGGAATCCAGGGTCAAGGGTGACAATGAATTATGTGTCTCAGAGTCGGCTACACCCAGGCAGTGCTGGCATGTTAACTCCCAATAAATCCTTTTTAAGTTTTGGAAGTTTGACTCGAGACTCATGATTTAAATGGGGGTCACTGCCAGAGCCCTGACACAAAGAGCACAGAGGATCCCGCACTTCAGCCCTCAACTGCAAATATTCTCCTTTATTCAACTAAATGTAAAAAAGGAGAGGTTTGAAACTCTAGAACAGGGATGTCAAACACAAGGCCTGTGGGCCAGATGCAGCCCACAGGGTGCTTAGATCTGGCCTGCAGGGCCACTCTGGAAATGGCAAAGGACTGGCCTGTGGTGCCTCTGCTGCCTCCTGGGCGCCATTTTCACTGGCGGAGGGCTGCAGAAGGCTATCGCGGCTGAAAACGGAGCCTTGATGAGTGATATTGAGCTGGCCACGCCCACTCCAGCCACACCCCCAGCCCTCCAAGGTCAAACACAACCCTGATGCAGCCCTCAATGAAATCAAGTTTGACACCCCTGCTCCAGAGCTTCCTGTTTTATTCACGTTTCAATTTTGTTAAACTTGTTTGATTCATCTATTTTTTTCTCTTTTGAAAACACGTATAAACAGACGCGGACACACAAATAACAATACAATGGAGATTTTTGATATCAAGTACTTTAGTTTAAGACTGAAATCTTTGTCACATGACAAATACCTCGATGTGAGCTCTTCTGCATTGGCTCACTTCCAATGTTATATTTACTTTCGAATGAAAAAGCCCAATAATCATAATTCTCATAAGATTAATATCCTAAACTGTAACTAATATTGACAGAATATCTACTTTTCCTGTCTTCTTCTTTACATTCAATACTCTAAGGCAACTAAATAATAGAATGTTAAGAATCTAAGGATTTTATGTTTATTGAAATAGTATAATAGTATAATCAAGATTTATAGCAACACAATAAAAAGGAAATGTAGAAAAATATTTTTCTCTTCATTCCTACCCAAGAATATATCAAGGTTAGATGGATGTGAAACCTCTGAGGTTCTTCCATTGAAATCTTTGGAATTCAAAATTGTCTAATGTTAAATAGATCATATAATTTGTGTTTAAGATTATAACGTGGCCTCCGAAATTACTTAGCTGACAATTCTTGCCCTTTTGGGTGCTGTGACTTAAGCCTTTCACCATCCCTTAGTGCTATTAAAACAAACCTTCCTTTAGACATGGGGGAAAAGTCCCCACCCAATGAAGAAAAATATTGTTGGAATAGCATATTCAGTACATTTCTGAATTTCTCCAACTCTTGTTTATTTAGTAATTATGGAGCATAGGATCATGGTAATAAATTGAGTTTGGATTTATACACATTAACCATGCATTTTAATGATCTGATTATACAAACTCAAGATATGATAGATTTAATCTTGAGACGAAGAAGTTCTGCAAGCTGTTGGGATACAAAAGAAAAATGCCAGGAGGAAAACTGTAGGAAATTATCAGGGGATGCTAATGAAACAAATAGAAGCAAGTACAATAAAACATGGAACAGCACACCTCAATGCACAAACGTTGAACAATATTAAACAATGCAAACTTTTGCTAGAGGGTTTTTTTAGACAGTCTTCCTGCTTTCCAGATGCTTTGGGGTACAACTCACGTGACCCTATTTATCCTAAAACATTGGAAGGGCATCCAATTAATGAAGGTTGCTATAATAATACAACATATAAGCAGAAATTGTTGGTAGAATGAATGTTGAATTTGTTAAACCCTCCCTCCCTTGCACCCTCCCTCATTTTCCTTCCTTCCTTCCTTCCTTCCTTCCTTCCTTCCTTCCTTCCTTCCTTCCTTCCTTCCTTCCTTCCTTCCTTCCTTCCTTCCTTCCTTCCTTCCTTCCTTCCCTGGATCAGTAAAAGTCTATTTTACTGATATGTCTTATATTTTACTTATCTATTTATTCTACTTCTTCTGTTTTATTAGGTATGATTTGTAACCTGCCACTGCACGTCAGTACATTTAATGTTGGCAGGTATGTTTCAGATAATTAGATCTCTCCTTTCTATTTTTAAAATGTATTATAGAATATAGAGACAAAGCCACAATTTCATATTTAGGTTAATGTAGTGGGAAAACTACAGTCAGTAGCCTTCCTAATTATTTCAAGCAACAAGCAATTATTTTGTGTAGAACCCTAGAAAATGAGATGATACTTAAATTGAGAGCTGGAGAGAGGAAAAGGAAGCTTAATTGTACTGACCAAAAATATACAAAAAGATTGTGTCTTTGGGAGTAATTTTGAGGTAAGCAAAGAATGTGGCCAGGGGTACATTCAGTAGGGAGAAGCTCTGGATATTTATGTAACAAATATTTGGTTAATTTATTACTTAATTAAATGTATTGAAACAGTTTATATGGCTGACCATTTTGCAAATATGAGTTCTTTTTCCTCCTAGGAGGTCATGATTGTACCACATTTCCTTCTCCCAGTTTTCTCTGCAACAACATTTTTGTAAAATAGGCTGATTGAAAGAGAAGAGGTGAAGTGAGAAATCCAGCTGCTGAATCTAGAAATGAGAGAGATGGAGAACTGAATCCTGCCTTTCCCTAATCCTAAGGAATCCGATGGTTCAGCGGTTAAAGATGCTGAACTTCTAAGCTGGAAAGCTAAAAGTCTGGCTTTAAGACCTGAGTCTGCCCACCTAGCCGTTCAAAAGGATATGAGTAGATAAATATGTACTACTTCAGTGAGAAGGTAACCGTGTTCCGTGCATCTTGGCATATAGTCATGCAGGCCAAATGACCATGGACAAGGCTGGCTCCCTTAGCTAAGAAATGGAGATGTGTTAGACATGACTGGGCAGGGGAATCCTTAACTTAAAGATTAGTGAGCTGGTATAAAATACATCTGGTTAGAGCTGAGTTGTATTACTGGAACTTAACTCTACTGCTACAGGAGATGGATTTGTTTCCTAATGCAATTTAAGGTGCTGATTATCATCGATCAAGAATAGATGGGACTTGGGTATTTTCAGAAAGAATCTGCCAATCCAAGACTTGCAAACAGAAAATGCCTCTTGAGTGTACCCCACATGGTTGGAGGTCCAGAGAGAGTGGGGTGAAAGCAAGCTAGGGGAGTCCTTGTCCTCTTTTGGTATTCTTAAATTTCTCATTCATACATTAATTCTTTTTTGGAAGGCCATTGTGGAACCATGCTATTTCTGTCTGATGGGACATCACAAATGAAAAACAATACAGTATATAATTGTGTTATTGTATCAGAATCAGAATAGAGCTGCAAGGGATCATGGAGATCTTCTAGTCCAGCCCTCTGCTTAGGCAGGAGATCCTATACCATTTCAGACAAGTGACTGTCCAGTGTCTTCTTAAAAACCTCCAATGATGAAGCCTCCACAATTTCTGAAGGCAATTTCTGTTCCATTGGTCAATTGTTCTCACTGTTAGGAAGTTTCTCATTAATTCCAGGTTGCTTCTCTCCTTGATTAGTTTCCATCCATTGTTTCTGGTCCTGCCTTCTGGTGCTTTGGAAAATAAGTTGAGCCCCTCCTCTTTGTGGCATCCTCTCAAATCCTGGAATACTGCTATCATGTCACCCCCAGTCCTTCTTTTCTCTAGACTAGCCAAATCCAAATCCTGCAACTGTTGTTCATATGTTTTAGTCTCCAGGCCTTTAATCCTCTTAGTTGCTCTTCTTTGCACTTTTTCCAGTCTCAGCATCTTTTTTGTAGTGGGATCATCAAAACTGGATGCAGTATTCAAGGTGTGATCTTACTAAGGCTTTATAAAGTGGTACTATTTCACCTGATTTTGATTCTATGCCTCTGTTTATACAATCCAGGGTTGTATTAGCTTTTTTGGCTGCTGCCACACACTGCTGACTCGTGTTTAAGTGATCGTCCACAAAGATTCCAATGTCCCTCTCAAAGTTACTGCTTTTGAGACAGGTTTTGCCTAATCTGTTTTTGTACCTTTGTTTTTTTTTCCTGCCCAGGTATAAAATCTCACTTTTCTCCAAATTAAATTTCATTTTGTTGGATAGGGCCCATTGTTCAAGACTGTCAAGATCTTTTTGGATCCCGAGCTTGTCGTCCTGTGGTGTTGGCTGTTCCTGCCAGTATAGTAATTGGTAAAATGATGAAATCACTATCCATTTCAGTGGAATCATTTAATGTTGACAATGGTTCAATCAACCTAGAATTCTCTCTTTGGGCACAAAGGATCAGACTCAACCTATCCTAGTTTAATTATCTTAGTTTAGTCTTTATGTGTTCTGACCCTATCCTGTTACCAGCAAGAAAATCTCAAATAAATGCAGCAACTCAAACCTGCACAGCTTTAATGTACAAATAAACTTCTTTGTAGATAAAGATGGCTTGCAGCCAATTAGTCCAACCAGAAAAGCCTTGACAGAATTCTTCAGATAAACCGGATTTTCCACATACAATGCTGGGTCCTTAGAATGTTTTTGCCTTCTGCAAAGGCAAAAACCTTTTGAAAACAAGATTATATTCTCTGGAGGGAGGGGCCATCATGTTGCATCCTTACTCCTGAGTCACCTGTGCTGCTCCAGCTATTCTCTTCTACGAATCCTCCTGCGCAGGCACAGGCTCCTCGGGAACCTCTTCATCTTTGCTGCCAGCCCCCACAATCCCTGTAGGCAGCAGTCCACTCCCTGATGGTCCTGGCCCCTCATCTGAGTCCTTGCATTCCTCCACCGTCTACATCTGCTGTTGGCTAACCACAGCATTATGTGAAGACTCAGCTCTCTGGAAAAGGCTTCAATGCTGGGAAAGCTGAAAAACAAATGGTGAAAGATGATATTGCTGCATCTGGAAATGACTTCAGGTTACTCAACCCAAAGCAGTACATAATGGTTAAAGGTCAAAAGCTTACTTGACCTGGCAAAGCACTCTGGATCAGTTGAACAATAGTCCGGAAAAGAATACAACCTAGGAAAAAAGATCAGATGATCCTGAATATGATTCCATCAAGAGGTCCCTCTGGGTTCTCCTAGGAGAAATACATTTTTTACAAATCAATGGAATGATGTAATTTATGACATTAGAAAGCTTTGCACAGTATCTAAAGGAATCAGGTCTCACCTTATAGCCCATTGACACAGTTCTGTTGATAGTGATTTATGCAGGTGGCATTCTTGATCAATTTATACTGTTTAGCACTATAACATTGTTTTGCCATTACTTCTCAGGCTCAGCTTGAAATAAATCACCTGGTATTTATCATTATTTTTGGAATTCCAGAAAAATTACTATCTGAGTCCAGCCACTCTGTAGCCTAAAAGCCCACATACATTTCCCCCTGATACACCTTGAAAGGTTCCTGTCAGTTTTTTCAAAGTACTGTTAAAGAGGAAGAATATTTTTTTTTAAAAAAAATAGTAAGGCTTTCAATGTCAACTCAGAACAAATTCTTCTCTTCCTTTTATCCCCCTCTCTTTTCCCTCCCAAGGACTTGTGGCGAGAGATATAAATACCTGGATGTGAGATCCTGGAGAGGCTTTTCAATAATAGTAATGGAGCCTGCCAGAAGGGCATAGCTCAGGTCAAAAAGTCTTCCTTGGGAACTGATAGGACTATTTCTCCCATCCCTTTGATGAATTGTGGTGTCACCTGAGAGTTAGGTTGGGCAGTGGAAAACTTCACCTCCTGCCCCAGAAAGAGTCCCATGATCAGTCTTGTCTTCTCTGATGGAAGCAAACAGCATCCTGAGTGACACAGTTGCCTAACTGTACTTTCTCCTTTCCAAAAGTTTTCTTCATCAGACTGAGTTCACTAGTTCCACTTTTATTTGTTTATTGATAAATTTTATTGGTCTCCCATCTTATCACAGAATAGAATCAGAATCAGAATCAGAATCAGAATCAGAATCAGAATCAGAATCAGAATCAGAATCAGAATAGAATAGAATAGAATAGAATAGAATAGAATCTTTATTGGCCAAGTGGGATTGGACACACAAGGAATTTGTCTTCGGTGCATAAGCTCTCAGTGTACATAAAAGCTATAAGTGATAAATCATGATCATAGTCATAAATACATTCATCACAAATCAGCAACAGTCATAGGATACGAAATAAACAATCAGCCTAAATCATTCTAAGAAACTGAATAAAACAATATTACAGTTGTGTGTATAGTTAAAAACATAAACAGACATTGACATGAAGAACATATGGGGAGGGGGTGGAATGGGAGAAGGCGGGAGGCAAGATCTGTTATTACTCACCTCCATAGTGCTGATCCCCCATTAGGGTCCCAAGCTGACTGGCACAGCCTCATCTTTAAGCCCTTACAAAATGATACGAGGGTTAGGGCCAGTGAAGGGATTCAACATGTGGGCATTGCTTGGTGGGCATGGCAGGGGAAGAATACTGCAAAATCCCCATTTCTACCTCACTCCAGGTGAAGGTTACTACACAATCCCATTTGCTTCCCACCCCAGCTCCATTTTCCTGTGCAGGGCAACCAAAGAAGACCCAGCCGATCAGTTGGGACTCAATGGGAGGCAGAGAATAGATGGGGTTGCGGGGCCAGTCAGAGGTGGGATTGGCTGGTTCTCCGAACTACTCACAATTTCCGCTACTGGTTCTCCAGAACTGGTCAGAACCTGCTGAATACCACTTCTAGTTAGGGCCAACCTCACATCAGGGTGAGGGGTGGGGATAAGATGTTCCAGAGGGCAGGAACAACGGCAGAGAAGTCCCTCCTCTTGGACCTACCAGCTGGAATAATAGATAATACCTCCTCTGTCGGCACAAGTGGTACTGGCCAATGCCAATGGGGTGAGTAGGTCCTTCAAGTGAACTCACTCTCAAGAGGATATAGGTAGTCCTCAACTTACAACAGTGCATTTAGTGACCGTTCAAAGTTACAGCAGCACTGAAAAAAGTAACTTATGAGCATTGTTCGCAGTTACAACCATTGAGCATTCCCACAATCATGTGATCAAAATTTAGATGCTTGGCAACTGACTCACTTTTATGACGTGTCTCAAGGTCATGTGATCAATTTTTGCAACCTTCTGACAAGCAATGTCAATGGGGAAGCCAGATTCACTGAACAACCAAGTTACTGATATATCAACTTATCATTTAACTTATGCAGTGATTCATTTAACAACTGTGGCAAGAAAGGTCATAAAACAGGGCAAGATTCACTTAACAAATGTCTCACTCAACATCAGAAATGTTGGGCTCAATTGTGGTTGTAAGTCAAGGACTACCTGTCTACCCAAAGTCATTTGGTTCTGCAACCCCACAAGACAGACACAGACTCCAGAGAGTAATTAGGACTGCAGAAAAAACAACGGCTACCAATATGCCTTCCATCGAGGGCCTGTATACTGCAGGAGTCAAAAAGGGGGCTGTGAAAATATCTACAGACCTCACATCCTGGACATAAACTGTTTCAACTCCTTCCCTCAAAACGACGCTATAGGGCACTGCAGACTAGAACAACTAGATACAAGAATAGTTTTTCCCCGAATGCCATCACTCTGCTAAACAAACAATTCCCTCAACACTGTCCAATTATTTACAAAGTCTGCACTACTATTATTATTAACCTTCTCATCACTCCTTATCACCCATCCCCTCCCACTTGTGATTGTATGACTGTAACTTTGTCGCTTGTATCCTTATGGTCTATATGGACTGTTTCCTTTTATGATTTGATTGTTTATTAAATCTTATGACTATTATTAAATGTTGTACCTGATGATTCTTGACTCTTAACGGATGTAGTTTTTCTTTTATGTACACTGAGAGCATTTGCACCAAGACAAATTCCTTGTGTGTCCAATCACACTTGGACAATAAAGAATTCTATTCTATTCTATTCTATTCTATTCTATTCTATTCTATTCTATTCTATTCTATTCTATTCTATTCTATTCTACATCCTCCATCCTCTTCTCTTCTCTTCTCTTCTCTTCTCTTCTCTTCTCTTCTCTTCTCTTCTCTTCTCTCCTCTCCTCTCCTCTCCTCTCCTCTCCTCTTTCAAAGGACTTTCAACAAAGATTTTGAGCTTACATTATTCCTATTCATTACATTTCTACCCTGCCCGTCTCCCCTAAGTTACTCTGGGCAGTCAACAACAACCCTGTAAAGCCATATGAGGACATGAATTAGATGATGCAGATTAAAAACAGAGTTAAGAACAAGCAGCAAAATTTGTGTTTGGGAAGGAAAACAAGATTCCTACATCATGGAAGATGAAGTAGTCTTGTTCTTTTTTTTCGAAATGGCTGGATTGCTGTGGTGCCATAGAGGAAAACTTAGAGCTAAATGAAGCCTTGAACTATGTTGGATGCTGTTAATAGATTCCCCCCCCCCCACCTTCCAAGGGAGTATGATAGGGACAGCAGGATGCCTCATTTCTGCTTCTGCATTTATTTATTTTTTAAAAAAATAGTTTTTATCCATCTTCCTTTTTTGCTTTTCCAGTTTTACTACTGCCATAAATCCATTTGCTGGATTTTTGCTCTGAGTTACAATGCCTACTTGGTTTATCTATTTTTTTTTTTAGTACCAATTAAATAAAATCCTCCCCTCTGTGCTCACATCAACTCTCTTGATGGAGGAGAAAAGGTCAAATGACTTCCAGACATTTAGATTTCCAGCCTAAGAAAATTCTGAAACCACTAAAAAGAACAAACTGGTCTCAAAATTCTTGATTTTAACAACCTTGCCTTGCAGTTGGAGGCAGCTTGATTTTACTTATACTGTATTTTATCAGAGGGGGGTAATTTTTTCCTTTATATTGGAAAATCTAGCACAGCTGTGCCCTTATTCCATCACTGTTTCTACTCATCAATTGGCCAGGAGGAACCTAATTCATAATTTAGAGGAAATCACAACACAGATCCCTGTGAGGGGTAGAGCCCACGCTGATCATCCACCTGCCTGCATAGCAGATTTTGAACAAGTTATTCCAACAGTGTTCTTCTGCTAAAGAAAAATAACAATCTTTTGTAGATAGGCCATGCAAACAGATCAGGAGTTCAGCTGTGTTCCTGCCTTGACAAAAACGAGAGTAAGGCTGCAAGGTAATGGCTCCTCCCTGAAGAGATAAAAGCCAGCCGAGAAACTGGAGTTCTTTGCAGGAAGCAAAGAAGTTTTTGCACTCAAGCCTTTGTGGACGTTCAGAATATCTTGTTTTGTGTTTGGAGATTCTTTGTGTTTGAAATATTTCTTAGTAACTTTATCCAGTGATCTTGGCAGCCATGCACAACCTTGGCAAGGCTCATTCTTATCAGAAACAATTAGTTTGAAACAGCCTTTTAACCATGAAGGAACAGAATTAGTAAAGAATCATTAAAAGGTTTTGCTGTTACCTCTGTTTGGTGTTCATTTACTTGGAACAAGGTTTGGGTCAGAACAATTACAGTTACAACAGCAGTGAAAAAAGTGACTTATGACTGTTTTTCACACTTACAACCAGTGCAACATCCTCATGGCCACATGATTAAAATTCAGATGCTTGATAACTGGTTCATATTTATGATGGTTGCAGCATCCTGGGGTTATGTGATCAGTGTTTGCGACCTTCCTACAAGCAAATTCAAGGGGGAAGCCAGGTTCCCTTAACAACTATGTTACTAACTTAATGACTGCAATGATTCACTTAACAACTGTGGCAAGAAAAGCTGCAAAAATGGGGCAAAACTCACTTAACAGATGTTTCACTTATTAACATACTTTTTTTAGCAGGATCAACTACCTGTATGACCTGGATGGCTGAGAATCTCCATAGACATGCAGATCAGTGTTTAAAAGCTTGGAAGTTATTAAAATATGTGAACTTCAATTCTCAGAATTCCCCAGCATTTGAAAAAACACGGATGTAGACCCTCAATTTTGATCATATTTTTAACTACTAGCATCAGTAGAGTGCAGTAATGCAAGCTACTTCTGCAGCCAGCTGCCTACAATTTGGCAGTTCAAATCCAACCAGGCTCAAGGTTGACTCAGCCTTCCATTCTTCTGAGGTGGGTAAAATGAGGACCCAGATTGTTGGGGGCAAGAGGCTGACTCTGTAAACCGCTTAGAGAGGGCTGTAAAGCACTATAAAGTGGTATATAAGTCTAAGTGCTATTGCTATCGCTATAAGCCACCGATTTTTCCATGCAGGATTTTTTTTGAGATTCTTGAAAACTAATTGAGGTGACAAACAATGCTAACAGTCATACTAGCTAGAGAGAACCACACTGTAATATATCTAAATCTGTTCAGCGCAGGGCAATTATCAGAGTTTACTTAAATATGGCTTGAAAGTAAAAGCTATTATGAAATTGGGGTCCACAATCAGTATGGTTCTCAAAATGCATGTAACTCAATTTCTGCTTGGATCATTGCTTTCAATGGGGTGGTGATGGTGGAAATTACATGCAGGGACACAACGAATGTGAGGCAATGACCTGGGTCTCAGTTAATATTTTCAGATACTCCTGATTAAGATAACTGCGTTGGTAATAACATTCTCGGATGGCCAAGCGTGTCATTATTCCCTATGAGCAAATTAAGGAGAGGTTTCTACAGGAGAAGCCTTCATTTTCTTTCCTCCAAGGTTGCAAAGCAAGCAGAACAAAATACTGCAAACTAAGGCCTTGGACTTGGGGTGAATGAGTTGTTTGGAAAGCATTTCTTTCCAATCTCCCTCTAATATTAAGTGATGGAGATGAACTTTCGGCTGACCTTTCTGAAAATCACAGAAAGTATGGAGCCCTTCTGCCTCATTGTTCTCCCATTTTTTATTTTCTTTAAAAAAATGTCTGTGAAGATTCTCAACCATCCAGGTCAAAGTTGTCCCAAAGGTACTTTTTTCAAAAAGGCAACAATGTTATTTTCCCTTGAAGGCATTTGTGATGACCCGGGGCATGGCACAAAAATAACAAAGTCACAAAAGTAGATAAATTCCCTTTAATGCCTCCAACTTGGCCCCCAATGTCCAGTTATCCTTGGCTGGAGATCAAACTCTTCCAAAAACAGTCTATGAAGGGAAGAAATGCAGTCTGAACCCAAAGTAAAGATAAATTAGAAATAAAAATACCAACACAAACCACTCTGAAGTAATTAACACGACAGGCCAGGATAATAAATTGCAGACTTCCAAAAGATAATGCAGCATACATAGTTAGGAGGATGTCAAAACCCAGATAAGCCTCAACAAAGATAATTCACGCTTTGCTTTCATCAAGTTGCTATGTGCAAACTCCCTTCTTATATCCTGTTCTTCCAGCTGCAATTAATGAAAGGGATCAGGGCCCTTTTCTCTCCTGTAAGCCACATTGCTCCCTTCTCTGTTCCTCCCTGCGTGCCCTAGGATGAAGAGGGGGTGGCCCTGGGTCTTCCTCTGAATGCCCAGCCAGACTGTGCCCTTCCACAGTTTTTTCCACAGCCACCGGAGCCCCACTCCCACTCCCTGTCAGCTGCTCAATCTCCCCCTCAGAATCAGATTCCAACAAGGGCACGACAGCATTTTGCTTCTCATCCAAGAAGCTTCTTCAGTTCTGACTGATGGTGGACGTAGGAAGGACTTACATTCTTTTCAGTCATCTGGTCATTAGCATTCTTTCTGAGAATCATTGAGGCCACTTGGAGGTTTATATTTGCCCTCATGGTCACCTGAATAGTGCAAGTGGGTGTGGAACCTTCTTGGAACTTCTGAAAGGACTGTGTTGTAAACAGGAGAGAGATGATGTTATATTCCTCTCTCCTATTGAGAGAGAACTGTACAATCTTAATATGGGTGGCCGCTTTGACCCCTCTTTCAAATCCTCTTTATTTTTTAAACTATTAATGCTGCAGCAAGAAGATAAATATATTTAAGATGGCTGGAAAAATAGTCTTCCATTCCTCAGAGGTGGGAGACATGAATTTTGGATTAAAAGGATGCCTCATTATCATCTTTTTTTAAAAAAGGATTTTTCTTTTCCACTCTATTTTCATTTCTTAGAAGCATCAAAGCCTTGCTTTGAAAGGAAAGAAGATGTGTGCAGGTGTGCCAAACACCTGTAAATGTGCTCCCCCCCTTTTCCCTCCAAACTATAGGCAAATAACTCAGTGAATTTAGCATTGAGCTGACAGCCTCTATTGCTTATGTTACTTTAATTGGCTGGAAGTTCAGGAAATGAACCTTCATCTTGTGAGCTCAGCATTTATATAAACCATACAAAGAAATCAACAAGACAAGTTCATATTCATTGTCTTCCGCCAAAAGGCTAACCTTTGGAAAGAGCCAATTATCATTGGAGTTGGATGCAAATTAGTATCGTTGTTTCTTAAATTTCCAATAAGGGTCTGGACTTTCTTCAGGATTAGTTGGCTGTTGCTTTCCTTCCTTCTATCACAGTTCACACTCCAAACCATGTGTAGGCGAGACAGAACTATTGTGAGTCAGGGTTCCTATCCTGTCTTGAAAAGGGAGCTGGATTAGAAGACCTATGAGGTGCCCTCCAGCCCGATCATGCTGTGAAATAATGCACAATGGCAGACTGAGAGGTGAAGACTCATACCTTGCAATAACTCCAATCAGAAAAGAAAAGGGAAACTTAATTAATTTAATTGCATATTGGTTACTTAATTTACTGAATATTGTAGGTTGACAGTGATGAGAGGCTTAAGTTGTTGTAGTTAGTTGCAAAGTTGTGTCCGACCCATCGCGACGCCAGGACTTCCTGTCCTCTACTATTCTCCAGAGTCCATTCAAGCTCACACCAACTGCTTCAGTGACTCCATCCAGCCACCTCATTCTCTGTCATCCCTTTTGCCCTCAGTCTTTCCCAGCATTAGGCTCTTCTCCAGTGAGTCCTTCCTTCTCATTAGGTGGTCAAAGTATTTGAGTTTCATCCTGATCTGGTCTTCTTTTTTTTTTGAAAAGAATTTTATTTATTTTCTACAAACAAACAAGACAAACAAAACATTAAAACATCAACTCTCATATGTACATCTAGTGTGTCGGTTGGTTCATCAGTTTTGTGCATTCATTTTGTAGTCTCAATTACAATTATGTTACATAGCAACTCATATTGTCAATCCAAACTTATATATTCTAATATCGCTAAAAAAAAGAAATTTTTGACTATACTTTTAATCATTCATGCTTTATGAGATAACTATACTTTAAACAGTTTATTCTATAACAAATCATATAATCATACCAAATCAATCCTAAAAACACTTTGTAAATATAGTGTCAAATAACAAAGGCAAGGAAAAAAAAAAGATATTCCTTACTGTCTAACATTCTAAATATTCTATTATCATATTTTATCATCTAGCCATTGATAAAAAAGATCCCAAATTTCATAAAATTGTTTATCCTCTTGCTCTCTAATTTCAAATGTCAATTTACTCATCTCAGCACATTCCAATATTTTCTTAATAATTTCTTCCTGTAATGGTATTTTCTCATTCTTCCAATTTTTAGCAAATGCAATCCTAGCCACTGTTAATACATTTACAGTCAGGTATTTCAAATCTTTACTATATGTATCAGGTAAAATTCCCAAAAAGAAGATCTCTGGTTTCAAGTCTATGTGTTTCTTTGTCATTTTTTCCAACCACATGCAAAAATTGTGGTCTCAAAATTATAAAATGACAATGTCAACAGCATATAAAGAAAACTTGTATAAGATGTTTTCCAGGTGGCACTTTCCCCCGACAAGAATAGCAAGAATGTTTAAGAACAAATCTGAAAAATGCTGGAAATGTCATCAGATACCTGGCTCGTATTACCATATGTGGTGGACTTGTGAGGACGCTAGAAAATATTGGCTGATCTGGTCTTCTAAAGAGCAGTCAGGGTTGACCTCCTCTAGGACTGCCTGGTTTGATGGCCTTGCACTCCAAGGGGCTTGCAGGAGTCTTCTCCAGCACCATTGTTCAAAGGCCTCAATTCTTTGGCGCTCAACCTTCCTTATGGTCCAACTTTCACAGATATACATTTGATCCAAATTCCTTGCAGGATGTCCTATTCCTGTTGAGAAAATCAACAATCTGCTTTTTACCATGACTTTCTTCCTGTCCTTTATTTAATCACACCAAAACAAGAAAAAGAAAAGGAAAACATTTCCCCCCTTCTCTCCCCCCCTCCTTCTCTCTCAAAAAATGCTAAGAAAGAATGACCATTTTTCATTGTAGCTGTACATAAATAATTTATGTCTACAGGCAACTTGTTCATGAGTCACTAGTAACATCAGGTCTTGAGTCCATTAGTAACTGGAGCCATAAATTTCTTTTTCTAGTGTTAACAGACTAGCTTAGCAATAAAAAAGGCATGAAGAACTCATTAATTTTCATGGAGTAAGTATGTAGTTAAAAAAAGAATAAGGACATCTGAAAACATTACAGCCAGTTTCATTCTCCGTATGACTTCTTCCCAGAAGTTATCACTAAAACATAGGCTTGAATGAAGCTTTCATTTCATTGAATCTTTAATACCAAAATGATTTGCTTATTGATTGCTCTAAGCCAACTGGATCCAAATGAAAAGAACAGGTTGTGACTGAACTAGGCCTTCTCCATATTGCATTACAAGAAGGAAGAGAATCCTCCAACAATTCAGTGAGCTAAAAACGACCACCTACAAGGATGATGTGGAAAGTGTGTACTGCTGGCCCATTTCAATTGTAGCCTTACACTGTGTGTCGCTTATATATCCTACAAGGCCATAAAATAGCTTTCTATTCGCCATGCAAGGGGGAGAGGTTTCCTGTCATCAGTTAAGTGGGTTAAAAAGTTAGAAGATGCTTAGGGGACTGGAGACTAAAGCATACAATGAATGGTTGTAGGAACTGGATATGACTAGCCTACAGAAAAGAAGAACTAGCGGTGACATGATAGCTGTCTTGAGGGACTCAGAGAGATATCAGAGAAGTGGGAGTAGGCGTGATATGCAGTTTTTCAGTCCTTTGAGGGGCAGTCACAGAGAAGAAGAGGTCAAGCTATTCTCCAAAGCATCTGTGGACAGGACAAGAAGTAAGGGATGGAAGCTTATCAAGGAGAGTTCCAACCTAGAACTAAGAAGAAATTTCTTGACAACGATAATAATTAATCAATGGAAAGGCTTGTCTCCAGAGGTTCTGGGTGCTCCATCACTGGAGGTTTTCAAAGAAGAGATTAGATAACCATTTGTCCAGAATGATAGAGGGTCTCCTGTTTGAACAGGGGTTGGACTAGAGGTCTCTTCCAATCCCTTTATTCTATGTTCTAAGTTCTGGTCTTTTCATGTGCAGATGCCACTTCATTTTTGGCGAGAAGAAGTATCTTCTGTCTCTGTAGAAGACGATTGAATGTGCCCCACTTTGTACTTGGTCTTCAAGGATGTGCATTGCTAAAAACATCATCAAATGCACTTCCTGGCTTGTAGTGCATTTAAATCTGCTTCCCTTTCCTTCTTCCATTTATGGTGTAATTGTAATGGTTTTCGGGGCTAGAAGCCCTCCCTCTCTGGGCACACGGAAGGAGACAAGCAGATGTGTCAACCTTCCAGTGATGAGCTAAGAAAAACACATCCTTAGATTGTTTCAGACACTCTTGTTCACAACTGTGCTGGTGTAAGCAATGAAGTTATTTGCTCAGCTTCTCCCCCAGCTAGCTATTCAGGTCTGAGACACTCTTTCTCCTTCAGCAGAGTAATTAGGTATATGACATATACTGTCATGTACCTGACAAGAAAATGTATTATACTGTACATGGATTTGATGTCACATTCAGAGATAATAAGGGACTTTGATTGATGGCATCTTTCAGAGAGAATTTTTTGTCATGCAAACATTTCTCAATCCCTATTTAATTGCCCTCTTTTGGTGGGGTATTTCTCATTGTACCCTTCAGCTAGATGTCAAGCACATCTGGGCATTGTGTGTAGGATAAAAAGAAAACAGCCACATTTCTAAAGGGAAATATGTTTTGGGATGGTGATGGGCTGGATATATATATATATATATTAAATACATATATTTGAAAAGAATTTGCTGTAAAACAGTGCAAATGAAGGCCAGAAGGTCTGTGTGAAGTCTCGATTCCCAACTTTGTTCCAAATCAGATTTGATGGTTTCCGAATTGAGTTCAGTCTTCCAATCGAATCTCTAAATTAAGTTACAGTGTCAGATTGAATAAGGTACCTCCAAATTGCTTTGGAAAGATTTGAAGGAGATTCAGAAATCTGATGGAACACAAATTGACTCTCCTATTGTCAGCCATGTTGTGTTCAGATTGCAAATTTGAGTAGATTCTTCTTACTGTAAGCTCTTGAATCAGAACTGGCTTGCCACTGATTTGCACATCCCTGACTTTCTAGGTGTTAACGTTAGTCAAACACTTAAGATCTATTTTCCCACTTGGGAACTCTGAATGTAAAATAAAAAAAACTCTCTCCATACCCATAGCTTTGATCACATGTGAAAGTGCCAAGCTTAATCTAATAGCTAAATTGTTGGCTATAGACTGCATCAGCTGTTCTCTCTCAGTACAACCCATCTCACTTTTATTTATCAAAATAAAATTAGAGAATATCCCCACATGCATGGACTCAAGCTGGCAAAGTGTCTCACTAGTGCCCAATCATGCTGATGTTCTAGATCAACCTTCCTGACTTTTTTTTTATCTTGATCTAGAATCAAGATCATGTGAAGTATTAGTGACCAATGCCTTAGTATGGCCATACTTGGAATACTGCACCCAGTTCTGGTCAAACACTATATAAAAAAGATATTGAGACTCTGGAGAGAGTGCAGAGAAAAGCAACGAAGATGAACGCGGGGGCTGAAGGCTAAAATGTCCAAAGAATGGTTACAGAAATTGGGTATGTTTAGTCTAATGAAAAGAAGGGCAAGTGGAGATATGATAGCAGTGTTCCAATATTTGAAGGGCTCCAACAAAGATGAGGAAGTCAAATTAATTTCCAAAGTACCAGAAGGCAAGGCAAGAAGTAATGGATGGAAACTCATCAAGGAGAGAAACAAGCTAAAACCAAGGAGAATTTTTCTAACAGTGAGAACAATCAACCAGTGGAACAGCTTGTCTTCAGAAATTGTGGGTGCTCCATCACTGCATGCTTTTAAGAAGAGACTGGACAGCCATTTGTCTTGCATGGTATGGGGGTTGGACTAGAAAACCTCCAGGGTCCCTTCCAATTGTATTATTTTATGTTCTATGTTCTTTTAGGATTGACGAGAACTTGCAAAGACCGAGAAATGTGTGGCTCTAAGGACCTGGCCTTCAACCATTGGTTAGACCAAGAGGGCCCCTGCTATTCGCCATGCTTGTGGTTAATACCTCTTTTTCTAGGTCATTTGCTTCCTGCTATGCCTGGAAATAGTAAGGCAGGCAGAAGAAAGGAGTCTAACACAATTGTACTTGAAAGGGACATTGTTAGTGTTGTGAACATCAATAAACTGACAGCAAGATTGGTAGGAAAAGAGTCATTCAGAAATAAATGTCTCTAGGGAAACATATCTTCCTCTCTTTTTGTAAAAAAGAATTCTTTTTTTTTTTTAAAGTTAAAAGTACACTGTAGAGCTAACATTCTGCGTCCTGTAAGCTTCATCCAGACCACCACCTTTGACGGCTATTCCCAGTTCTATGAAAGTTCCATTTTGGTATACTCTTTGCTGCTCTCTAGTAGTCATTTGGAATTATCTACTCCCAAATCTGGGTGGCCCATGTTTCTCTTGGAAAGGACTGAATTATGTATTGGTTGTGGTTGCTACTGGTGGCTTAATATCTGAAGAGCTGTACATTAATTAGCCTGTTCTAGGATTTCCAGGTGAAAAGAAGGATCACAGATGCAAAAGGCAAACTTGAATTGATCTCCTCAATATTTTATCAGGTTCCTATGGGGATGGTATGCAGTTTCTTGAAAGTTAACAAATGGAATTCAGTATTGAAGGTGAGTCTTGTTTTGGGGGGCATATAAGATTAAAACCTGAAGAGAGACAAGCTTCTTTGACAGCAGATCTATCTTGGATAAAGCCTCATGATCTTTGATCAGGTGCCCAGGGTCAGGACCAGCGATGAGATTCAGCCAGTTTGCACCAGTTCAAGAGAACTGGTTGTTAACTTTTTGAGCAGTTTGGTGAACTGGTTGTTGGAAGAAATCATTAGGATAGAGAACTGGTTGTTAAATTATTTGAATCCCACCACTGCTTAGGACCATCCATTAAATTGCACAGATTTATTTAAGCCTATAACACAAAAGTCTAGTCAACCAAATGTTCCACATTAAATTGGAGCCAAATAAGGGCCAATGGAATTCAAGAGGCATTAGACTTGGACCATTTGTGGGAATGTAAGGACTCTAAGCTGATGACATACTTAACTCCACTCATCAGTTCTGGTTGCTCTTCTCCTACAGCTTTAAAGATAACAAAGAGTTTCCTGTATCTCCTTTCTGCCATCCATGGGTGATATTACTAGACTGGCTCTTTAGTTAAAGTGTTGAGGCAATAAAGATCCAGAGTCTACAGCAAACTTCCTCAACCTGAAGACATTCCACATATGTGGACTTCAATTCCCAGAATTGTTAGAATTTGCCATTCTGGCTAGGGAATTCTGTGAGTTCAAGTTCATATATATGGTGGATGTTGAAGTGGGCTTCTTTTTCTATAACTCTCTATCGGTCTGCATGGAGGAAAATATTGATCAGTTACTCCACAGTTGCTGGCATGATACCATTGATAGTGACTGATTGCTACATTTGCATGTATTTACTGAAATTCAATTTATGTAAGTGGTCTTCTCAGGATCTCAAGAACAAATGCAGCACTTATTTCCAACACTTAAATCTGATTGATGATGATGTGCATCAAGTTGTTTTCAACTCCTAAGGACCACATAGATTTTCTCCATGATAATTTATCTCTGACTTTGAGCGGCATGGTGGCCTAGTGGTGAAGATGCTTGTTTCCCACTTGGAAAGTTGAGAGTTCAATCCTAGATGGCAGCAGAGGTTTCTCTCCTAGGGTGCAAAGAATAAAAGAATCTGCTGTGAACTTTGTGTTGTTCTCAGGAAGGGCATCCAGCCAGTAAATGCTCAGCTCCATTCAGTCACCCCAACTCTATCCCAAATTAAGAGATAACAGGGTTGTCAAAAGGGAGTTTTAATCTATCTCTGACCTGATCTTTCAGATCTTGCTGCTGGTCTTCTTCTTCTCTTTCCTTTCACTTTCCCCACCTTTACAGCTTTCTCTGGAGAGGCAAGTCTTCACAATATGTTTCTCCAAAGTTGGATAATTAGAGTCTGTCCTTTTGTCCCTTGAGTAAGAAGTCTGGTTTGATTTGTTCAACCACTGATTGGTTTGTGTGTGTGTGTGTGTTCTCAAGGGCCTTCTCCAACACCAAAGGCATCAATATTCCTTCTTTGCTGCTGCTTCAAAATCCCCTTTCACTTTCACAGAGTGTTATAGGGGATACCGAAATCTTACTGCTTGCTAATAATCTCTTGAATTCTTATATTATGAAAAAGGAGAAGAAAGGATATTTCTCCAAACCTGTTTTTTTTTTAAAAGGTCCAGGCACATGTGCCTGCTGAGGTTTGCTTTTTTTTAAAAAAAAAATAAACCATTACCCTTTGAAAATATTTTTTTTAGCAAGAAACTGATGACACTTTATTTATTAGCAGTAGGGACAGATATTCCTCAAAGAATTAGCTCACCATGTTGCATACAGGAGAAGAAATGGAAGATATAATAAATGCAATGCAATCAATCTCACTGTTTAAGAGAATAAAAGTGACAGCAGGAGATTATATTAATGATAGGAAGCGTTAGGGTTTGTGTTTAATATAGTACAGAACACTGGCACAATGGCTATTTGTTTTTCCCACGCGAAACTGTTTTATTGTACAAAGTTAAACTTCTATCTTACTCTACTATCTTTCTATTATTGTAAATTTATTCTATATCTATTCTTATTTAATCTATACATTTTTATCTCCATGTTTCTATTTCTGTGTTAATGCTATGTTTTCTTATCTTCTTATCTTAACTATTTCTTTTTTAAATTTTTCCTTTTCTCCCCAAGTCTTCAGCTCTGGTAACCAAGAATTGCTTTCTCTTGTTATCTGAAAACTGTTTTCAGTTCTTTTTCTAAAGCAAGCTCTCCAATTAAAGAGAAAGTGGGGCTGTTTTAGCCCTTTTCACAAAAACTCTGGATGACAGAAAATAGCCTGCTCATTTAAATGATGGGTGATGAGTTCCTTCTTCTGCAGAAACCCAACTTGCATTCATTTTACTCAGCCTGTTCCCAATCTTTGAAGAAGGAAGAGATTTGGTTTTTGGGGCAAACAAGAGACAGATCTCTAGGAGAAGAAAGCTGATCTCCAGAAGCTCTGTGAGGGATACTTGGTGCTTGCTGAACTTGGTTGCTTTGTTGTAGTGCAGTGCTGGAATTACACTTGCACTGATGATGTTACCTAGTTGGGTCATGAAATGTCTGCAAGAAAACCACCAAGCTCAGAGAGCCTCGAAGGCTCTCTCAGATTACTAACCTTTATTTTAACCCCGAGCTACAAATATTCTCTTTATTGGCAGAAGTTTTGTGTTGGATGGAGAGAAGAAGAAAACCAAGATCATCCTTCAATTCCAGATTAAAATTCGGAACTTTCATAAAAGCAGAAAGGAAATCAAGATCAAATAAATTAAAAAGAAAAATAGGATTCAAGGGTAAAAATAGACATTATTTTACCTCTATTCTCTATATATGATAAGCCTTTTTAATTTCCCTTCACAATTTAAAGCCATTGCCTTTTCCTTAATTTGAACCAAACTTTGAGGGATTCTGGGCTAAAAGAAGACTATCCTGTTGCATAAGTGCCATTTTCTGGTCTTCTGGAATCCTTATGATTATCTTTATATTCTGTTGAGTCCTTGTTTTTGCAATTGCTGGGTCCCTGGATTGAAATAATCTATCTTTTTCAGCACTAATTATCTGCCTTCTGATAATTAGAGATAAAATGAGGTTTTCTATAATTGCATCTTGGTTTTTTTTTTTTAATTTTAATTTTGTTTATTCCCTGTGAGATCAGTTTTATTTCCAAAAGTGAGAAAGGGCTAATATAACTCACAGGAGAAGGAGTGGCAGAACTTGGGGGCAGGAGAAAAGAGAGAGCAGCCTAGAGTTCCCATGAACAAATAAGTTCAATCTTCCTTTAGTGCCGTTGACCCTTATTTAAGTAGGTGTTGACTGTGAGTTGAGAAGATTAATGTCAGGTGAGAAAGATCAGGTCCACACATGAAGGTTCAATTAAACTGATTTATTGCTATAACCAATACGCAAGAAATCTTCTGAACTAATGGCCAACACCTCCTTAAACTTAGGTAAGGGTCAACGGCACTCAAGAAGGGTTGGATTTAGTTTGCTCATGGCTACATGGTGTCTCTAGTCTATCCTTTTTTTCACTCTGAACTTATTTTATTTTTTTATCATAGTACTCACCAGAAGCACAATAGCATTTTGAAGCCCCCTCTCTCTCACAAACCTCCTGGGTGAATATATCAAGAATAGTATCCTCTAGAATGTAGGGAATTACAATGACACCTCCAAAATGTCTAGTCCAAGGACAGGAAGATGGACAAGGGAATGAAGACCCAGAAGATCTTTAGGAGAGGTTTGAGGCTACCTCCACCCTCTTAGGTTACAATTAAAACTAATAAATGCCATTTATTTTCTGGTGATGGTCTGTAGACAGTGGTATTGTCCGAACAAATGATGGGAGAGGCATCATTGGCTACTCTATTTGGGTTATGTGACTTGTTCAAGAACACAATTTTAGTAACTTGTAGGACATCTCAGCAAATTGAATTAGTATCATTTTGATTGGGCATTAACAGTTCACTTGGGTATGATGACATTTTTTCAATGATTTAGTAGGCCAAAAGTGCAAGGCATGAACTTATTCCAGTATCTTTTCATCCTATAATGATTTTAACTTATAAAAGCAGATTCGGATTGAATGTTATAAATAATTTTCTAACAGAGCTATGTTGGCGCAGTGGTTAGAATGCAGTACTGCAGGGCTAACTCACTGCTCACTCCAGGAGTTCAATTCTGAGCGGCTCAAGGTTGACTCAGCCTTTCATCCTTCTGAAGTCGATAAAATGAGGATCTAAATCACTTAGAGAGGACTGTAAAGCACTGTGAAGTGGTATATAAGTCGAAGTGCTATTGCTAATAGCAAGATCAGTTCAGCAGTGAAAGCATTCCTGCTCACAAATGGTGGATTTCTTTTATGTGTTCAACAATTTATTTACATTTAATAGGAATCTTTTTGAAATGCCTTTGCTCGGATTTTTCAAGTAGTGGATTGGATCTGATTTATTTATTTATTAGATTTATTTGCCTCACCTCGAGATGACAGCCTAAATTGCTAAACTCAAATATGGCCCTGCACTATAAATAGATAGATGGTAGATAGAGATAGATAGATAAATAGATAGATGATAGATAGACAGATGATAGATAATAGCAGAGGTGATAGAAGTCAAGTGTGGCTCGAGGCTCATGATTTAATTGAAGTAACTGCCGGAATCCTGACATATAGATAATCAATACATCCTTGTTAAACAGGGTCTTACTAACCCTGCTGTTTGTTCTCACCCTTACCTGTTGACATCAAGCATACTGTCAAGCACAGGAATACATACAAATGCTCTCTGAAAGAATCTGAACTACTAACAGTCAAAACAAATTGGTGGTAGATAAGAGTCAACAGAATTCAAGGTGGGCTGGATTAAAATCTCTTGTGGGTGTGAAGAGATTCAAGACTGATGGCATGCTTGACCTGTCCTACATGCTCAGCCTGATCATCTCCTACACATACCAAGAGAGGACAGCTTTCTTGGTATTGTCCTTCCCTGCTGAACCATGATTGCACCAAAACTGACTGGTCAAGTAAATATCAACAGTGTTGACTTTGATCAAAGGTGGAAGTTGCTGGAGCTGCATAGGATATTTTTTCCAATAGACTTCCAAACATCGGTGATGATATTGTCTGTAAACTCTTTTTAGATCAGTCTGTCCATTTTGTAGTTATTTAAACTACAAGCTCTAACTTGGTGATTTCATGGGAAAAACAAAAGAAGGCAAGAAAAAAGGAGGATATGTCAAGTTCAAGGATAGGCAAGCTTTCCTCAAGATTTTGGTTCCATCAGTCTTGAATGTCTATTGGTAAAAAAATTAAAGCTGGTTTCTCTTGATGTAGAAATATAGCAGTGAGCAGATGGTCACTTTTGATCCTCCAAGAATACTTTCATCTCTCTCTGTGTCTTAGCAGAAAAGGCAGAAAATAATAGAGAATTGAAATATGAGTGTCCAAACCATCTCCTTCCATGTTCCCTTCCTCTTCCTCTTGTACTTAGACAACATCTGCTCTCGAAATTACTGCTTCCTCAATTATTATGAAATCCAAGAGATTGAAGGAGGTTTTTTCAGGAAACTTTTCTGTTTTTCAAGCATATGGCACATATTAACCAGGGATCACTGAGGTGGCTGGCTGCCTCTGTGAAAGGAATTTTTTCGGATGGTGTTATATTTTACCTATGGGATGCTTGAATGCTGGTAGGCATTCGGGGGCAGCTCCTTTCTTGTCCCTACACAGTTTATTCACTCACAGGAATCAAGCCGCCAACCTTAGCGGTGCACAGGCCCAGCATCTTACCCTATGAACCACCGTGGCTCCGGGAAACCTCCTATAGACACATTACACAATAGAACAGTAAGCAATTGTGGGTTGAAATCCACAATTCAGGTTCTTGGCCTGTCAGGAGGCTACAGAATGATTTGATGGTGCAGCTTTTCATTTTATATTGGACGGTTTGAGGCTTTACGGGTGCATCAGGTTTTTTTTGCTATTCTTAAAACTGACGAAGCACATCAAAAACAAGCACCAAGATCATATTGCTGAAAATCAGCCATTTTGCTGCCAAATATTGAGTGCACAATCTTGGGACACAGCCAGGTTCAGACATGGGAGGTGGCAGAGATGGAGCAGTCAGCTAGCAGGTGGCAGAAATAAGCAGTAGCATTCAATACATGTTTTATGAGCAGTTGCTGTATGAAAGACCTTGTTCTCTTTTAGGGTTGTTTCAATACTCTTTTATTTTACATGATATTGCTGTATTAATGTATCTTTTGGGAGAACTAGGATTCCCCCCCCTTTTAATGATAGGTACTATATACAGCAGTTGAAAATAGAAAAAAGCTGCCTTGAGATAGCTGACTGTTTGGAAATGTAGCATCTATTTAAAGAATGGAATAAACTAAAATGTGTGACAACCTGGGGCAAGGCAAGGAGGCAACACAGCCAGCTGATAGATTGAAATCCCCTTGATTGCCCCAACTTTGCCCAAAACACTCCTGCATTGATGATAAGTCCTGGAGCAAAGTGCTCACACACACCTCCAACAGTCTCTGGCTATGAGTAGTCCAGCAAAACACTATTAGCATGATGGCTTCAAGGCAAGGAATCCAACCAGGTGAAGGGAACAAGGTGGCAACAAGGCAAGGAGTCCAGTGAACTGCAGATGTCAGCAACGGCACATGAAACACCATGAATTCAGCACTTGTTTCCGACAAGTGCCCCTCCCCCGGTGTCTCCTTAAGTCTCAATCCCCAAGGGCGCTCTCCTTCTGAGTTGTTGGGTCAGTCTGCACTGCTCCTGCCTCCTCTCCACTCTACGTGCTCGGGGATCAGGAAGGGGCAAATCCTTGCTCATCACCTGAGCTCTGCCACTCCTCCTCTCCATTGCCTGCCCTCTCTTCCTTCTCTCTCGGTTGTCCTGCCCCCATTCTTCCCTGCTGACAATCTGTCCCAAGCCTGAGGGACAGGGGGCTACCTTGTCCTGCTCCTCCCCACATTCCTCTGGGAGTCAATAAGGCCGCACCCTCAACCTCCATCAGCTCCAGCTCCAAGCTCATCCTCCTCCTTGGACTCAAGCTCCAACAGATCCATGACAAAACGATAATCTCAGGCAGGTGATACAGGTAGTTCTTGACTTACAGCCATTCATTTAGTGACCATTCAAAGTTACAACAGCTGTGAAAAAAGTAACATGACTACTTTTCACACTTTTGACAACCATTGCAGCATCCCCAGGGTCATGTGATCAAAATTCAGATGCTTGACAACTGGCATGTACTTATGACGGTTGCAGTGTCCAGGGTCATGTGACCCACTTTTGCATCTTTCTGACAAGCAAAGTCGATGGGGAAGCCAGATTCACTGTACAACCTTGTTATTAACAATGACAGTGATTCACTTAACAATTGCATCAAGAAAAGTCATAAAATGGGCCAAAACTCACTTAATAACTATCTTGCTTAGCCACAGAAATGTTGGGCTCGACTGCAGTCAAGGACTACCTGTATTGCAAATGCTGCAAACAAATAGTCTACTTAGATGTTCTGAAAATATTCAGGTCTGATGTTTTAGATATTTGTTTTGAGACACTTGTATTAATGTCACTTCTGGTTTGTTGTGTTTGTTTTGCCTTCTTTGTAGAATGTACACAACGCAAGAACTACCGGCAATGGACTGGAACTCATGGGGGAAAAATGCATCTTTGCTACAGGCTAAATTGTAAGGTGGCTGAAACTTAGAATGTGGAAGATAGAATAATAGGGTTGGAAGGAGCCTTGGAGGTCTTCTACTCCAATCCCCTCCCCAGGGCAGAAGTTCCTACATTCTGGGCTTGATGGGATGGATACACATGATCATAGAAAGAATAAGAGAATAACAAAACAGAACAGAATAACAGAGCTAGAAGGGATGCTGGAGGTGCAACCCTCCACCCAAACAAGAGATACTACATCATTCTGGAAAAATGGCTGTCTCACCTCTTCTTAAAAGCCGTAACAGTCGTAACAGAGCACTCACAACTTCTGGAGGTGAGTTGTTTCACTGATTGTTTGTTCTAAGTTTCAGGAAATTTCTCTTTAGTTCCAGGTTGCTTCTCTCCTAGATTCATTTCTATCCATTGTTGCTTCTCCTGCCTTCAAGTTCTCTGGAGAATAGGTTCTTCTTCAAAGCTCAGGATACTTTACAATAAGATAGGAAATCTTGACAGTCACCATTTTTTAGATTTGTTTTTTATGAAGTTTTTTTTATTGCTCTGCTTCCAGCTAGAGCCATCCCAGAGGTTTCCAGAGTGTATGAAGGAGCAGTTAAATTAATCCCCAAACACGGCATGAGATATTATCTGAACCCTGCTGTAAGTAAAACTGCAGTAATGTTCTATCCTTTCAATAGACTTTGAAAATTGTTTTTCTTCGACACAGGAGCATTTGTGGGCTCAGACTGTTTTTAAATGTCCGTTTGTGGCAACGATGACCAGCTATAAGAGAATTTCTAAAAATAATATCCTGTTGTGGTTCTCGATCAGAAATAAAACAAATAAGACTAAAGAAAACGGTGTAAAAAGGCATACACACTTGGACACAGGAAACTGCGCGCACTGTTCGCTATAAATTTCCAGGACAGAACATTTTTTCCTTTACCCTTCAAAAGTAAGTATCGAAGTCGTAAATGTTGCCACTATAAAGCATGGTTATTTTTAGTAACAGGGAAGGATGGGAAGGGCAGTCCATCAAAAGGCGCAGATTTACAGTACCAATTCAGACTTGGATATATGAGAACCTAGGAAGGATATATGAGAACCTAGGAAAGCCAGGCTCTTTGTATGACAGGATGAATTTCACAGCTTGGAAAGACCTATAGAATGAACCTATTCTGGTCAAATGTGCCCAGGAAATGGGTAGAGTTGAAGGATGGTTTATACAGGAAAGGAAGGTAGGAGAAACATGTTATGTAAGAAGCAGAGAAAAACATAGGCACAAATGGGTATAACAGGAGAAGTTAGTATGGTGAGACAGATAGATGTGTATGGTTCCTGGTGTTTGGTGTTTATCTGAATTCATAAAGAGCAGAACAGAAGTTGGGCGGAATTTGTGGTTGGCAAGATGAAAGATTTGATGACATTTCCCTGCTCCAATAACTATGTTCTTTGTAAGATGGTATGCTTGCCTTTTAAAGAAGAGGGAGGTATTATTGAGTCCTTTCCCTTTAGAACAAGGGTTTTAAGAACAAAACTGTAAGATGTGTGGACTTCAACTCCCACAATTCCCCAGCCAGCATGCCAAGTTGTCAAGCGTGAGAAAAACATGGCTTTAGGAAGCTAAGACATGACAGGTTTTTGGATTAGGAATGAATAACCATGTGAACTTACTGATCTATACAGTAGTCCTCATTTAACAACTGAAATTGGGATTGGGAGCTCAGTTGTTAAGTGAAGCAGATGCTAAATGAAAGATTACCCCATCCTGTGTTTTCCAGATCTATTGGATCATGGTTCTAATCATGACCAAGATTCCCTGGTCCAGATTACCCAAGACTTCTTTAGAACTGAAGAAAAATGGTACTCAGTATAATGGATTGGTGTTTTAAGCAAATAAATACATTTCCTATTGTTACTTGAGTTCCAATTGCGGTTACAGCCTTGGTCTATTTATCAAACAAATATAATGTATGAAGGCCATTGACCAATTAAAGAATGCTAAGTTGATTAGTTAGAAGCCTTTTAGCTTATTGATAAAACAATTGAGTTTCAATAAATGTACATATTTCTAAAACATTACTGTGGGCTTTCTTTTCAGATCTCAAAAATGTAAGATGCTTTTCAGTTTAATAAAGCAACTGTTCAGTGCTAGAAGGCAAAAGCTATTTGTAAGGTTCTCTTCTTATTTTTCATTTCTGTAAGACATCAGGCCAATACAGTGCTCAAAATTAACGAGAGGTCTTAACCCAGAAGTTTATAACCTATCTAATTAAAATTACCTTCTCCCCAATTAATCTATTCAAATTTGTATACCTCCGTAGATGAATCAAGGGTACTTTAGCCTTTTACAAGCTCTTATGCAGAAAGCTGTAGCAGTCCTCTGGTTTCTTCCTGAGGGCAGGATAAGAAATAATGGATGAAAACCTATCAAGGAGATATCCAACTTAGAACCAAGAAGACATTTCCTGATAGTTAGAACAATTTATTAGTGGAACAGCTTGGCTCTGAAAGTTCTGGGTGCCCCATCACTGGAGGCTTTTAAGAAGAGACTGGATGGCTGTTTGTCCCGAATGGTATATAGGTCTCCTGCTTAAGCAAGAGGCTCGACTAGAAGATCTCCAAAGTCCCTTCAAACTCTGTTATTCTATTCTTCTTCTTGAATGACTAGGGTTATATTAAAAATAAATAAATGACCTGAAAAGGAGATATTGCAAGATGCCAATGTATTCACACACATGCAACTGAGTAGATTTTGATGAATTAAAATATTATTTTATTACGGAGGAGTTAGGAGCCCCTTTTGGGAATTGTGACCAATCCTTACCATCTCTCAAGGGTGGCAAACTGGGGATCGCTTTAGAGAAACGTTCTTGTTGCAAACTGACATTTAAACAGTGCCAGAGTCACAAAGTTGCAGCTTCGGTAGGAAACAGCAAGCAGTAGCAAAAAAAGGAAAATAAAAAAAAAAGACGAAATCTGTTGTGGGTCCTTGAAAAAGCAAGGTTGAGGACTGCTTTGCCGAAGTCAATAGTGATGTTGCAAAGTGGCATTGTGTGCTCCCACACAGGAGTCTGAAACAAATCAATTTCAATTTACCTGTCTGGCAAAGAAGCCATTATTTAGAACGAAATGGCTCCAGCTCCTGTAATATCTTGTGAAAATGTATTGTGGTTTTACTGAGAATTATCTTATGATGAAATTATTTGTTTAGAAGCAAAGTGGAGGCTGCTTCCTGAATGTGAATGTGAGGAGCCATTGATTGAGAGCCGAGCTGCTCTTAAACTGAAAAGGGATCTCAGCCAGACAGGAACAGAATGAAGATACAGTTGGTGAAATTTTGGCCCTGGGATTATTTAAGATGCAATAGAAATTAAGGGTTGCTGTCGATAGATATGCAAGCATTAAAAGCATATAGGTCTCACATCAATCCTTATGTAAGCTCTTGGTTTAGATAGAACATTTTTATGCTTTATCTTTGTTTTTATGGGAGGGAGATAGCCAAGATGAAGTTACTGGAGTGGGTGAGTCTGAAAATTTGGACCTTCTGAAAAAAATTGGGGGCTGGTTACTTTTTTTCCTTCTCTATACCAGCAGATTCAATTTCCAAAAGTTCATTTCGTGACCATGTGAAGTTACAAAAGCACTGAAATAAGTGGATTGTGATGATTTTCCACATTTCCATCATATGATCAACATTTGGATACTTGGCCACTGACTCATATTTATGATGGCTGCAGTGTCCTGGGCAGTGGTGGGATTCAAATTTTTTTTTTTACTACCGGTTCTGTGGGTGTGGCTTGGTGGGCGTGGCATGGCTTGGTTGGTGTGGCAGGGGAAGGATATACTGTAAAATCCCCATTCCCTCCCATTCCGGGGGAAGGTTACTGCAAAATCTCCATTCTCTCCCCACCCCACTAACCTGCTTTCCAGCTCTATTCTCCTATGCAGGGCAACCAAAGGAGAACCAGCCGATCAGCTGGGACTCAATGGGAGGCAGAGAAGAGATGGGGTTGGCGGGGCCAGTCAGAGTTGGGATTTGCCGGTTCTCCAAACGACTCAAAATTTCTGCTACCAGTTCTCCAGAACTGGTCAGAACCAGCTGAATAACCACCTTTGGTCTTGGGTCATGTGATCACCTTTTGTGACTTCTAGCAAGCAAAATCAAAGGTGGAGATAGATTAACTTAACATTTTGCTTAACTGCAGTGATTTGCTTAACAACTGTGGCAAGAAAGGGGCAAAACCCACTTAACAACTGTCTCACTTAGCAACAGAAATTCTGGGCACAATTGTGGTCATACCTGTTCAAATAATTACATTCCCACTTCCCAACACACACACACACACACACACACTGTATCATATGCCTGGGTTGAAAAAAAAAATCCATACCACTTCAATTACTAAGATATCCTACAATTTAACATTGTTTTAATGGCATGGCTCATAAAATGAAGAAGACCGTTCCCACTGACTTATTTTGAGTTCCACTCCAGTTAATTAAGGGAGAATAAACCTAGATGAGCTTATGAACTCCGTGGAAATTCTGAACAGAGAAAATGGGCTGATGCCCCCTTCCAAGTTCTGATGGATTAGATAAGAGTCACAATTAATGGCTCTGGATTTGTTGCTTTCTTAGCAAGAACAAATAATGAGCTTTAAATGAATGGTGAAATCCAGTTCTTTTCTAAACAGATGGCTGGTAAATTTATAAATTGGAAACTGGCACATCTGGGATCCAGAGAGACCTGGAAATCATGAAAACTCAGGCTCTAAAATTTGATAAAATATTGGAAGCCTTGAAGAAAACCATTGTTTCTCATGAAACCAGAAATAAGACTTTAGAAGAAAAAGATCAATCTCATCATGATAAGCTCATTACCGATCTACAAACTGAACTACTTAAAGTACATAGGCAGCTGACCAGAAATAATTTAAAAATAATTAATATACCTTTGGATGTTGAGTTGCAGAAGCCTTTGTTAAATTACATGGAAGAATGAATTCAGGAAATCTCTTCCTCACTAGATGATTTTAAGTTTGAGATAATTTCTGATAGTGAGAACAATCAACCAATGGAACAGAAATTGCCCCCGGAAGTCGTGGGAGCGCCATCAGTTCAGACTTTCAAGAAGAGATTGGACTGCCATTTGTCAGAAATGGTGTAGGGTCTCCCGCTTGGGCAGGGGGTTGTACTAGATGACCTACAAGGTCCCTTCCAACTCTGATTATCTGTATAATGAATGCTTACAGATTAAGAGCAAGAGCAAGAGCAATTCCTTGTGGAGATCTGCCACTGTAATTGTTTAATTTCTGAACTTCACTGCTAAAAACCATGTTTTGCAGCATTCGGGACAAGCTGCTGAATTCAGATACCATGGGTGCAAAGTTTGTGAGTTAGCTGCATCTTTTCTTTACATTATCCAAGGAGTGACTTCAGTTGAGTGTATATAGTAGCAAGGAAAATTACATTCTTCTTCTTAGGACCAGCAATTTTTGACTTGTCTCAGAGATGAAAGATTTACAAGCCCATCTGCTCCTGTTGAATTTTTACAGGATGTATGTTTATCTGTTTCCTTCCTTCCTTCCTTCCTTCCTTCCTTCCTTCCTTCCTTCCTTCCTTCCTTCCTTCCTTCCTTCCTTCCTTCCTTCCTTCCTTCCTTCTCCTCCTCTCAGTTGAATTTTTACAGGCTGTATGTTTATCTGTTTGTTTCCTTCCTTCCTTCCTTCCTTCCTTCCTTCCTTCCTTCCTTCCTTCCTTCCTTCCTTCCTTCCTTCCTTCCTTCCTTCCTTCCTTCTCCTCCTCTCCCCTCCTCTCCTCCTCCCCCTTCCTTCTTTTTCCCTCTCCTCTCTGCTCTTCTCCTTTTCCGTCTTGCCCTTCTTTCTCCCACCCTTCTCCTTCTCTTTCCCTTTCCCTTTCTTCTTCTCTTTCTCCTTCTCTTCATATATGAGTTTAAAAGCTATCTTCCTATCTTTTTATTCCCATGGCTAATGGTGGCCATGAGTGCTGGGACAGTAAACTAAACCAAACCAAACCAGAGTTTTCAAATGGAAGCAGCAGTGTTAGAAAATGGAAACTTAAGTAGGTTTTCTGCTTCTTGCTAAAGGCCTGGTCACACTGCAAGAACTTTGCTATAGCGGTCCTTGAACGTTGAAAAAAAATCATCACCGCTCGTAACCGTTCACCACCGTTTAACAGAAGTTGGCCTCCGTTAAGGCAACGCCATATACACTCGGCCTCCGCTGATGGTTCCTCCTACCGCTCCGAAAGTTTTGAGCTGCACAAAATATTGCGAGCGGTGAGGAGCGCACAATTTTCCGCTCCGGCAAAGTTCACCACCGCTCCAACAACGCCCAGTCAAATTTGTTGCCGCTAGACGCAAGTTCGTGGATGCTTGGGTCCGCTAGGCCAACGCAGAAATCTTCAACGCTGGACCACCGCTGTTTTGCAAGCTTTGCCCGGGCGGTGATTAAACGTTGCACTAACTGTGGTGGAGCGGTTGTAAGCGTTTTACGAGTGGACACGGGATTCCTGGAACGGTGTCAGGCGTTGAAGCAGCGATCCATTGCAGTGATGAACTTTGGTTTGGCATTGGTATGGAGGTGTTGGAGCGGAACCAGAATTTGCCTATAAATACGGGGAGAAATGGACCAGTAGCCCTTTTGGAATAGGCCTTGAGTCACAACACCAACAACATCACAACACCATCAGTGTGGTAGTCAAAGAAGTGGTAAAGGCCATCATTGAGGAGTACACAGATGAACTCTTGTTTTGCCCAACAACTGAACAAGGATGGAGAGACCTGGCTGAACAATGATACCAGCGATGGAACTTTCCCCACACAGTTGGTGCCATTGATGGCAAGCACGTGGCATATAAAGCTCCTCAACTCTGGCTCAGAATTCTACAACTACAAAGGTTTTTTTTTGTTATTAATAAGTAAAGTAGTCAAGAATAGTTTAATAAAAATGCTGTTTATTAAAGATCAAAGCTTTTGAGACCACCCAAACACAAAAGTGCACAACAATAAACAACAAACATCAAAACAGCTGACCAGCTCAACCTTTAAACAAAAATCACATGAAATATCTGAGCAGTCCCTTCAACACATTTCAAACAGTCTCAATTCTCCTCGATGGTGGCCCTTATCTCTGCAAGTACATCAGCAGTCCTTTGAGATGAGGTGGTGATTGATAAGGGTGGAGCGTTCATCTCCTGCCTCTGGAGGTCCTGGAGAATACCCCCCACGCTGATGGTGCTCATGTTGGTGTGGTTACTGGAGGAAAGGTTCGGCATGTCTGACAACATGAGGCCTTCGTTGGAGCTCCTTGGGGTGGAGGATGGCTGGCTGACTCCGGGTGTCTGCAATTGCTGGAAGAGCTGAGGCTGATGCTGAGGCTGAGACTGTTGCCGAAAGTGGAAAGGCTCCTGTTGGAAGCCATGATGCTGAGGCTGGAAGTAATGCGGCTGCTGCTGCTGGTAGAATGTGTGTGTGGGTGAAAGTGCGAATGCTGGACGTGGTGGAGCTGGAGGAATGGGGTGGGACATGGGTCGCTGCGTCTCGTGGAGGATGGCCGTCATCCTCTCAACTGTGAGCTGGTACTGGGCCTCAGGTAGCCGTTGGAGAGACTGGGACATGTTCGTGATGAAGGGCTGCCTTGCATGGCTGATCTCTTGGGCTTGGACCAGTCTCTCCATGAGGGCGTTGGTGGCCTTCATACAATCTCTCATCTCCAGCATTGCAGGGGAGTCTTCAGGCTCGCCTTTGGTGGCGCCACGGCGTTGTCTGGTGGTGGTGGAGGCGGGAGCTGGTGAGGGGTTGCCCATGGACCTCGAGACTGCCGCTTGCATTTCAATGAGCGAGAGTGAGCCCTCATTCCCTTCCTGTTCCTCGATGTCATGGGAAGGCTGGCAAGAGGTGCTGGCCAACGCTGAGGGCTGGGCTGCTGGAGCCTGGCTGTCTACAGGTTCCGGTGTGAGGAGTATGCATCTAAGTGGCTGACCTTTCCTGGGCTTCACCTCCTTGTGCAGGAAGGCACAGTTCCTCTGGATGAACAGTTCTCTGTCCGTCAAGTTCGCTGCAGCCTGGCCAGACTTCTTGGTGAGAAGCTTAGTGTAGAGGTCCCGGACTGACTTCCACCATGTCCTGAGAGCTTCAGCTCCCTCCTCAATGTCCAGCTCTCTTGCCTTCCTGGTCCAAAGCTCCGTCTTCTTCTTTGTATCCTTGTAGTCGGTGGCCCCCTTCCTCCAAATAAATTCGTGCTCCCGGATCCACTCGATGAGTTGCTCCTGAGTGTCATCGTCGAGCAGGAGGGCCTTGCGGCGAGACTTCTGAGGCTGACGCTGTTTATCGTTCTTCTCCAAGTATGGGTGCTGAGAGTCAGAGTCTGAAAAATATAGCAATTGAATAAAAATAATATTAATAAATAAATAAATTAAACATATATTATTTAGATCAACTTGTATTGATTACATAATCGAATATCCTTCGGATCACCTAATTCGTCCGACTTGACGAATAGAGGGGTTTCGTAATGTAGTCACATTTTATGCACACATCTTTGTTAAATTTTCAATGAGAAAATAGTTGTTCTCCTGATAACAAACAATCACATTCAAACATTGTAATGGATGGAATTATTGTCACCCGCAGTCCTTGTTGCTAGGTCGGACAAGCTACAATGTTTGTCCGACTTGGCAACACTAATGTATGCAATTCGCCTTCTAACTATTGTGATGTGGTTGTCTTTTGACAGGTGAATACATATTTTGTCTTGGGGGAAACATGAATAAATTTGACTACATTACAAAACTCCTCTATTGAAAGTCTAGTTTTTCATTGCATTCATCACACTATAATTATCTTCAGCAGCAGCACAGCCCTCCTCAGGTTGGTCATCACCAGGGGGTAGCTCCTCACCATCAGGCTGGTCCTGTGTCAGGGCCTCCTGGGGCTCATCATCAGAGTCTGCAAAATATGCAACATGAATAATAAATGAGCAATGACAATTAATGTGAAAGAAAGATTATGGTTATTATTATTATTATCATCATAATTATATTAAATTTCATACATTTTCATTGGTGATTACCTTCATCAGCAGCTGCCCCTGCCTGGGCGATGGTAGCAGTGGTTGTGGCTGTGTTAGCAGTGGCTGTGCTAGCAGTGGCTTCTGGTGTGGCCTGACTGGTCTCTGCAAAATATAACAATGGAATAATAAATTAAAGAGAATGGTTGAGGTTTCTAATTTTTCTTCACGCAACCAGTGGGCCACATATATTTACCTGACTCCACTGCTGCCTGCATCTTCTTGGAGGCTGCTGCCTTTCCTCCTCCAGCCTTCCTCTTCCTTTGTGGACGTCCCATGATGAACTTCTATCAAAACTCTTTGAGAACTTCCGTACAGCTCCGTTACGGTAGTCCAAAGCGGCACGTCGCAATTACTTAAAACCCTCACCGAGCCAACGCACGCATGCGCAGAACAACGCTTTATCAACGCTCGCATCACCGCTAAACCAATGTTCCCTACCGTTAAACCAACGCTAAAGCAACGTCGGCTTCAGCGGTGCACCGCTAAGGCAACGCCCGTGTTTTCGAATTTTTTTCAAATTTTGTGCGCGGTGATGAGCGGTGTCGAAATTTGTCCCCCTCTTCCTACCGTTCAAGGACTGCTATAGCAAAGTTCTTGCAGTGTGACCAGGCCTTAAGAAGAAGCTTCTAATCAGAAAATTCTTCTTCATTCCCCGATAGTCTAATTAGCTCATCCCTTCACATAGCCTGTAACAGAGAACATGGGTCTGGGCCTGAGGGGCTATCAGGAAAGTCAAAATAGCAGGTATGATTGGCCAATAAAGCCTAAATTAATTTTAAGCATGCATTCAATCTTCTGTAAAGGGAGGGGATTTTGTGCATTTAACGCCCCTATCTTGATTTTCTTTAACTTCAGCCTTAGTCTGGGATAAAAAGTAGACAACAGTTCTTATTGGCCTGGCCTCTATCTTGTAAGCCTGGTGATGGCTTTCTGGCGTCCTTCTTACCCCAAATATGGGAAAGAGAAACCTGGCCTTTGTATGATGGCTTGCCATTTTAGTGAACTTTCCAATGTGCTATTGTTCCCAAACATCATGATTTAGCCGACAGTTCCTTTCATCACAATAAAGAAACAATTATCAGTAGGAACTCCAGTGGCAAAGTGCATCACTGAGGGGAAGGATTAATAGGCCACAAAGCACTCCTTGTTTATCGTCTGCCAGCCCTTTAAGGGTTCTCTTTGTGAAAAGACAAGAAAGCCGAGATCACTCTGGAGAGTGTTTTATGCTCTTTCTTTACACAGATAGTATCTGTATTAGGACCATGTCATAGGTTTTCATATATATATATATAAACCACTCATGCATCATCACAAAATATCCAGAACCGTAAAACCTACACATTTGAAATTTGGCACCTATGTTCCTCTTCGCTTCTAGGTGCTCACTAAGAAAGGAATTTTCAAAATGACCATTAGAGCATTGGTATTTCCTATATTATTATTATTAATACGCTCTGATGCTAAGGAGTTCTATTCCCCCTCTCCCCCTGAAAAGAAATCTGTTCCAAATGCAAAACACAAGCAGAGGAGAGGAGAGTAGTTTCAGTTTCACAGAACCAAGCAGCTTTAATACAGAATAGTTGAGCTAAGCCACGCCCAGGCTCCTTGCTGTCTCCTTCTTGCTCACACAGCAAACACTGTTTCTGTTTCCATGTTTCAGTTTCCAAACAGTCCTCAACTTTCTCAAACACTGACAGGACGCTAGCCACATGAATACCAATGGATGCTGGTAGGCACAATTTCCCCTCCTAATTTTCCTCCCCCCAAAACTAAGCCCGATCACATAGTTTTGTAGCGAAGCTGGTTGTTTTTTTCGTAAAGGGACCAAATTTCAGTGACATGTTTGGGGGAATAGGAAATGCACTTGTGGTGAAAAAAGGGTTATTTAGAGGATAATGCTTCTCCTGGTTTGCAGCTTTCTTGGTTTGTACATTTCAATAAATTTTAATTATTTGGGACTTAGGGAGATGCAGAGGGAGATGCAGAGCACACAATGCAAGCTGTTGGGGTAAAGCTATCATTGTGCCATGTAATAATAATTCAGGATAATTTTTTTTTAATGGTGGTGACAAAGAATCACTTATTTTTCTTTAATCCAAAGCTTTTGTTAATAGTTCTTTGTTTCTGCAAGGAGATGTAATTAATATAATATAATATAATATAATATAATATAATATAATATAATATAATATAATATAATATAATATAATATAATATAATATAATATAATATAATATAATATAATATAATATAATATAATATAATATAATATAATATAATTAATATAATATAATATATTATAATATTATAATATTATAATATAATATAATATTATATATTATAATATAATATAATATAATATAATATAATATAATATAATATAATATAATATAATATAATATAATATAATATAATATAATATAATATAATATAATATAATATAATATAATATAATATAATATAATATAATATAATATAATATAATATAATATAATATAATATAATATAATATAATTAATATAATATAATATATTATAATATTATAATATTATAATATAATATAATATTATATATTATAATATAATATAATATAATATAATATAATATAATATAATATAATATAATATAATATAATATAATATAATATAATATAATATAATATAATATAATATAATATAATATAATATAATATAATATATAATAATCACTGTAATACAGTGGTTTTAAGTAATATGATCACTGTAATACAATGGGTTTTTTAATGCAGTGGTTTTAAGCTGGGAAGTATGGAAATCATTGAATAGACTGTGCAAGGTATAAGATCCAGAGACACTCTGAACAAATAGGGCTATCTGGTTGTTTCTGCTTTTTGTGATTGTGGTGACCTGCAGACAACTTGTATTTTATATTTTATATCCTATAGTATGTCTCATTTTAACTGTGATGCTTCTGACATGAATACATGTACAAACTGTAATACAAAGTTATACCAATCCTCGGGGGTAGATCTTGAGGCTTTTGATGTGAGGCAATTAATTTCTGTAGTTTTCTAGTCTGAGAGGGCATCCATATAAAAAAAGAAGTTGTACCATTCATAGTACCTACAAGCCTCCTCCTCCTCCTCCTCCTTTCCTCCCCATCCTTCCATAGAAGTACACAATATACTGTCTAATAGTAACAATAAAAACACATCGTATTTCCATAATCATGCTTTTAAAATGATACCCTCACTAAATTTGAGGGAAAGGGATGAAAAGAAGAAAAGGGTAAATCTCAATCTTCTGAGTAGGAGGCGAGTGACTTCACCCCTAAACCACCACGTCGCTCATTATCCTTTCTCTGATAATGGGTAGAGAACAACACGCAGTGGTCTGATTGCAGGAATTGGGCACGGCTCGTCTAGAGAAAAGAAGGACTAGGGGTGACAGGATAGCAGTATTCCAGTATTTGAGGGACTGCTAAAAAGAAGAGGGAGTCAAATTATTCTCCAAACCAACCAAGGACAGAAGCAACCTGGAATTAAGGAGAAACTTCCTAACAGGGAAGACAATTAACCAGTGGAACGGAAGTTGCCTCCAGAGGTTGTGGGCGTTCCATCACTGGAGGTTTTTTAAGAAGAGACAAATGGAC